>BJCM01062028.1:0-19851 GCA_018326385.1 Flaveria bidentis | reverse complement strand
TTTTGTAATGAATGTTGTATTAACTTGCAAAAGCATTTACATGGAAATCAAAGATTGTTTTAGTTTTCCATTGCGATTTTATGAAATACAAACATAAATATATGTTTTATGTGCAATGAGAATCCAACTGTAAGCGTCTCGGGAACGGGGCCTTACAATCAAGAAAAATATGTAGAAAATCAAACGAAATCAAACTAAATCAAACTTCAGCGTAAAAAAGAAAGATAATGAATTTGAACAGAGTCGATGTTGATTCAGAGTTCTAGTTAACTCTGATTAAGGAAGAAGATTGGAAGTTTTTGATGTTTCGTTCGTTTACCCAGGATAATACATAGTTAGATGGTGTTATTAAGGTTTTCTACATGAAAGAAGAAAAGGGATGAGAGATCCGAGTATTTTCCTTGGGTGAAAAAGTCCGCGTGAAAACCTAAAACGGTCAAGAAATTAGGCGGGATATGAACATAGAGCTGGTATAAGAGCATGCCACGTGTCCAATTGGTTGTTTAAAATAATGCCATGTGACTTTAAAAACCTTGGTTTATTAAAGTTTATAGATTATAGATTAAGAAATAAATCTATTTATTAAGGTTATTTCTAAATAAATTGATATTTTTAATAAGTCAATTTATTTAAAACAAAAAATAATCAAATTTCGGAGTTGTGATAAGAAATTTTTTTAAAAATGTCATTTTTATACGGTTTATTTTAGAATAAAATGTTTATTTTTAAAAAAAATTAAAAAGTTGATATCATTATTTTATTATTTATAGTCATTTGTGATACGTAATTTCAGTCATATCATATCTTAAAATATTATTTTATAATTAATATATTTATTATATTAATATTTTAATTATTTAAACCGCGTAATACACGGGTTTACTAAAGCTAGTGGAAATATAAAGCCTTAAAAATATGTTAAAAAACGGAGACAATATGTAATTAAACAAGTTAAAAATATATAAGAACGAAATGAAAAAAGAAAAAGATTAACATATACAAAAAGATAGCAACATTAAAAAAACAAAAGTAAACATAATTGAAAGAAATATAAGGGAACCGGGTTAGGGATGGGTTGGATGGTCATGGCTTAAACTTGCGTTGGGTAATCAGTTGGCCAATTTTAATTTCAGGATTGTTTGACGACTTATTAATGGTCATTAAAAGACTATCTCTTAATAGTTCACAAGCTCTAAATAGTTAAGAGATAGCCCTAGTGTTAGATGGTTAAAATGTTAGATTATAATGATACCTTTTAACCATTCAACATCAAGGTTACCTCTTAACCATTCAAAAACCATAAACCAGTAAGAGATAGTCTTTTAATGATCGTTAAGAGGTTACCAACTTTCAATCAATTCAATATAAAATAAAACTATAAGTCAGGAAAAGAAATCCAACGCTACGTGGGGCGATGATTTTACCATTGTGAAACCCTTCACTCAAACACAAAACCCACTTTTTACTATATATAAATAATAAGGGAAACATGATTTTTTCTCATTAGAAGATTATCAATTCTATGTTGATACTTTTAATATCAGAACTAGTAAACGTATCTGTGCTTCGCCGTGTATCTAAACAACAGAAAAACTATTTGGATACTTATAAAACAAAGATGTTAATATTATAGTTACAAGAGGAGTGTTTTTCCTTCATTTATGTTTATAGTTTCGCATTCCTATAACTAAACCCATATAACATACATTTATTAATCATTAGGGCTGCAAACAAAATAAACATTCAGCGAAGTTCGAGAATTGTTCGGCGGGAAGTTTGTTTATGTTCTTTTGTTTTCTAAATGAACGAACACAAACAAGAAATGTTCGCTTAGTGAAACGAACAAACATGAACAAAAGCCGTGTTTGTTCATTTATGTTCGTGAATGTTCGATAATATGTTTGATTATATTTTAATTTTTGGGTTAGTTATTTTCAGGGAAAATGTCATAGAATAGTAAACAAGTTTCAAAATGTTCTAATTTAGTCACTTATATGTATTTTCTCAAATTGAACCACCAAATGATCAAATTGAGCCATCTTTAAGTTTTCTTATACCAAGAAAATAACGGTGAAGAAGACGTGGGGGTTAGAATTTTTAATATATAAAATTATATTAAATAAAAAAACATGTTAATTATGAAAAAAATAAAAAAGTACCTAACATTTACATCAACCTTCCATATCAACATCAAAAGATAGAACAAATATTTTCTAATTGAAATCAAAAGTATAACATGCTAAAAATATGTTAAGATATATAAAATGCAAAAACTAAGTGACCTAATTGAAAAAAAATTAAAATTGAGTTACAAAATTAGAACACTTTTGAAAGTTAATTACTATTTTACAAAGTTATTTTTATGTTAAGTGTTTTTGGTTATTTATGTTACGTGTTTATTTGTCTTTAGTGAATTTTGTGATAAAATGTTGATTTTATTCTAAAATAAATATGTGATCAGTTGTATTTATTTATGTTCATGAACTTTTTTCTGTTCATCATGTTCATGAACATTTATTTGTTTTCTTTTAATTTTACTTGTGTTCGTTTGCGTTCGAAAAAATGTTCATGAACATGTTTATTTTCTTAGTAAACGAATACGAACAAGGAAACTCGTTCAATAAGTGCTCCTGAACAGTTCATGAACAAGTTTATTTTCTTAACGAACAAACACAAACAAGACATTATTCGTGTTCCTTCGGTTCATTTGCAACCCTACTAATCATAATTAAAATACTGACTTAAGTTGACAAGTTATAACGTACGCCTAACTAAATGGATATTTTAAAACAAATACCTTAATCGTAGATATTTTTTAGATTTTAAGCAATTCAAACAAAAAACAATTGTGGTCACTATACAAAAGTATAATTTGTAAGCATTAACATAACTTTTTTTATTAATGGGGTTAAATTTAAAAATATATTGACTTGAGGGTAAATATATATAAAAAATAACTTCAGGGGTACCCGCCGGTCACACTGGCGAGTTCTCCCTTCTTAATTTCCATGCCCTGTCAAGATTCCATAACATTTGTTCTTTTCCTCAGAACCCGCTGGTGCCACCGACGAGTTATGTTCCAGGTCTTGAAAAGAGAGAAGCCGCCAATGGGACCGGCGAGTTCTTTCTTATTAGGGTTAGTGGGTGTTGGGTGTTTATTATACACCCTTGAACCATCTCACTTTTTCATAAAATTCTGAATCCTAAACAAAAACCCTCAAATCAAAATTCAAAAACCTCCTCAAACCAACATAAAAATTTCATACTATCTATATTAAAAAAACACTCATCCTCAAGCAACTCAAACCAAAAACCTCTTCAAACCAAGTTCAAATTTTTTGGTTTCGAGTTGTTTGACGATGAAGGTTTTTTAAACGAAGATAGTCTGATTTTTTTGTTGGTTTGAGAAAGTTTTTGGTTTAAGGGTTTTTTTTTCAGGATTCGGGATTTTATGAGAAAGTGAGATGGTTCAAGGGTTAATATTAAGCACCCAACACCCGATCAACCATAATAAGAAAGAACCCTCCAGTCCCATTGATGGGTTCTCTCTTTTCAAGACCCAGATTAGAACTCGCCGATGGCACCGGCGGGTTCTGAGGAAAAGGGCAAATGTTATGGAATCTTGGCAGGGCACGGAAATTAAGAAGGGAGAACTCGCCGCTGTGAACGGTGGGTACCCCTGAAACCATCTCTTATATATATTTACCCCCAAATCAATGTATTTTTAAATTTAACCTCGTTAATAAAAAAAATTCGCATTAACACTATGCAATGCAAAAGCTTACAAAAACATAGCTTCAATTCAGCTTTAAAAATGAATATGAAAATTAAAGCCACCAAAGAAGTCATGTAAGTATTATGTTATAGTGTAACTAAACCCTAAATCCTAAACCCTATTATCATTAAAAAATACTTGAACAATTCACGAAAATAGAATTTGTCATAACAGTGAATGTTCGAAATTAATCCTAACCACACAAACTTATTCAAAACAATTACACAAACAATAGACCAAGGTAGTAATACACTAATATGTGATCGAAAGCCAAATCCGTCACAACCGACACCATAGAACACCGAAATATCCTCTCCAATGCAACTTTTCTCCATCGCAATGCCCGTCATCGAACTTGTCACAATCATGATGTCCTCTTCATTCAGAAGCCTTCAATCGTATTCATCTTCATCATCACTGTGATATCATGTCCGTCATGACCAATGCCGCTGGTGGTGGCAGTGGTTCCGGTGGATGCGACGACCACTTGACTTCTTCTAGGTTTTACTAGTTCTTCGATAAAATTATTGTGAATGCAATGAAGGAAGAAATTGAGGTGTTAAGCAAAAA
Organism: Flaveria bidentis; assembly: GCA_018326385.1. NCBI lineage: Eukaryota > Viridiplantae > Streptophyta > Magnoliopsida > Asterales > Asteraceae > Flaveria > Flaveria bidentis. Next base: position 15,506 of record BJCM01062028.1, on the reverse strand, counting down.
GAAAAGTAAAGTAGTATCACACACATTAAAGATTGTACTCTTAGCTAGAGTACTATCCTCTCACACAACATACTTGCAAATTAATGGTAACTAGTTTGATTCTTCGACGCACGTTGCGCGTCATAATGAACAGAGGCTCAGAACTTTCTCATCATAGTTGCGAGCTAACACTTTCACCAAACAATAAGTCAAAGTCAAGAAACAACATAATCATAACAACCCTTCATAAAAATGGTCAGTGTCAACTAAAGTGCATCGATCAATAGTAATCGTCCATACTCCACCTCAAAGCTCAAACACGTTTTTACATGTCATCATAGTGAACAATGTTCAACGATAATTGTAGCATGTGATGTCTTACGTATAAGAGCACAAATATTAGAAGCTTAGAAGCGGTTGTTCGTTGTGGCTGCAAACATCAGGTTCACCTCGCCGTAACAACAAACATAACCTTTTTTCCTCATCATCACCTCTAGACCATCCAAGATTAACACAAAACACGCAATAAACAACGAACAACATGCATAGGATCTCGGATGATGTTATGACCATCGTCATCGACTACTACACCATGTAAGGGTCTCGGATGATGTCAGAACCATTGCCATCAACTATTACACCATTTAAAGGTTTGCGATGATATTAGGCTCATCGTCATCAACTACTTTACCATCTAAAGGATGAGAAGTAAGAACCAACTCAAGAAAGTTTAGATGAACCGTTTTTTTGGGTCTCAGATGAGCTAATCTCGTCATCATCGACAACAACATTTGAAACTAGAAAATCTTCAAAAAACCCAAACACCACAACATACACAGGTATGAAAAACAGTAAATACAAATTATGGATGTGAAATCCAATAACACCAAACCAACACCTTTGTCGATGTGTAGCGTGGACACCACCAAAATCAACCAGTGATGGCAACCGGCGGCGTCTGATGATTACAAAAGAGAACCGTAGCCAGAGATGGGAAGTCATGCCACCCCCATTCACGATGACCAACTCAAACAATATAACAGAAGGCCACCCATCACTGGAATAACCGTAACCCGCCGCCGATTGCAAAGCAACCACCGTTGTTTCAAAACGAAGCAGATCTTAACCAGTGGAGGGCGGCAGTGTGACAATCAAGCATATCGGTGACAACAACCATGGCCATAGACCCAATCATCACCGAAACAACCCCAAAGCCGCCACCGGTTGCGAAACCACCGCCACTGTCGCAAAACCAACCAGATCTCAACCGAGAAAGGGCGGCGACGATGTAGGCGACTACATCGCCACCAGCGCCATGGCAACCACGACCATAAACCTAGTGGGTTGAGATATGCAAACCGGATGCGCCACCACCACTGAAGGCATGCAAGCTGAACCCAAAGCGCATGCGTCATGGCCACCGAGAAGGTTAAAAACTAAAATCGCCCACTTGATGCACAACCGGAGGTGGGGATCTGCGGTGGAACAAAAGATGGTGGCGGTGCAGGGGGATGATAGCGGCAGTAAGAGAAGCCCAAATGTCCATATATATACAAAATGGTAGTATTGAGGGGTTAAAACGGAAAATCTCAAAACATGCGTGGCAAATGTCGAAAAGACATAAAGGAAACTGCTGATGACATTTGCTTTATTCATATTATGTAATATATAATATAATATGTTTGGGTAGTCTAATAAGTTTTGCTATAGAAAGAAAAATATTATAATTTGCATATTTTCTCCGATACGTATCTATACGTTCTATTCTAATAATTTTAGAGAAAACAATTAAAATTTATATCCCGCTTCTTTAAAACCAAAGGTGACAATATCTTTGTGTTTTCTTTTATATTCATCATCTTCCAGTAGAGGTAAAAACTCAACAAACAAATCCTATTAATCCGTCCAAAATTGATTCTTGACGCCACTCGTTATTACAACTGCACAGAGGCCGACAAAGTCAAGAAAGCAACTCAGGAAGTCACAAACTTGAATGACTATGAATGTAATATTCTTTAAAGGAGAAACGTATAAGTAGACGCTTAAAAAACAATCAACACCTGTCACACTTGCATTTGTACTGTTCAATATCTTCAGTTATAAAAAATACGGAGTAATGTCAAAAACAATTATTCAAATGTTTAAAAATAGCCGATATGAAGTACACAAGTAGTAAATATCATCAAAATCATTTTGAGTAAGATCTAACAAAAAAAAAAGAAAAAAGATTATGGTTTTCACTTTTCTGTTTTCACTTTTCTGTTTTCACCTTCTCTATATCAGCAAAACAACAAGATGCAAATTGAACAAGAGCCCAAATTACAGGGGTCTAGATTGTATCAAATAATATTATTTGCGTGTAGAATCGAACAAAGAGGACTCCTCTACAAGAAAACACAACACACAGAGGTCTCACCTCCGTCACAAAGCAACTTTCAAATCATAATTAGGGCAACGAAAAAACGCATAATAATCATCTTCAACCTCCGATCAATTCATCACAACGTCCATCAAAGCGTTACGATTTCATCAGTCGGAAGAAATCAAATGGAAATGGAGCTTCTCCGAGCGAATCTCTCAAGGGTTCGGATTCCGGAGCCTACGAATCGCATTTACAAGCAGGAATGCTGCATCAGTTTCGAAACTCCGGTGAGTTGTTCTTGTTATATAGCGTTTGTTTGTGTTTGAGATACGAGGTTTATGGAAGGTCGATGAATTAGGGTTTAGTGCGATGTTTGTTTGGTAGAGTGTGGGAATCTGAGTTGTTTGATGGTATTAGATGTTGGAATGATGGTGTGCATGTGTTGTTTATGTGTGTAGTGATTGCTCTTCGTTCATTTCATGCTTTGATTTGATTTTGATGTGAGTTATACGATTAAAAATGAGAAGGTGTTATGGATGTTGTACAATTGCATCCACTCAGAGCGTTTTCATGTGTTTGGATACTCTGTTTAAGTTTTCTGTATCTAATTTGTAGTTTTCTTTTGTGATATGACTTATGAAAGTAGATAACTGTGAGTTTTTGCCAATATAAGTAAGATGGAGGTCAGTTTTGGTTAGTTTGTAACTATAGGGTTTGGTATGATGGTGTAGTTCTCTTGCATATGTGCATAATGATGTCTTATGAAACTTCATTACTCTTTTTGTTGATTTTAGAAGATACAGTGCATTTAAAGTAATATGTATCCCATTTATAGTATTTCCTGATTTAAAATCTGTTGTGCTGCGTGATTTATGTGTATTTCAGTACTTGTTTCAGATCTTTTTAACATGTGTATATGTTGCTTCAGAAATCTGAAGGTGGATTGTTTGTGGACATGAACACATTTCTTGCATTTGGGAAAGATTATGTTGGTTGGAATTTTGAAAAAACTGGTAACCCGGTTTATTTGCATATTAAACAAACAAAGAAGCCGATTCCTGAAGACAGACCTTTGAAGAAACCTACTCTATTGGCTATAGGTAAATACCTATTGTCATTTTTCATTTGTAACGGAGGTTACGGGGCCTAAAATCATTAATGAACATTACAGAAATTGAACTGGCATGACTGATTGTATGTATACGGCTTTTTCTGCAGGCGTTGATGGAGGATTTGATAACCAAGAACCCGAATATGATGAAACTTACAGCATAGTAATATTACCAGATTATACATCTTTTCCTTTTCCATCGGTTGCGTTGCCCGAGAAGGTTACATTTTCACTTGTTATAACTTGAAATATTAAATTTCCATGATCTGGTTAACCCAAAAGGCTAATTCTTCTATTGTACAGGTAAGGTTGGCAGTTGATGCAATTTTAATAGCAGAGGGTGCTGAGCGGAAGGAGCAAGTTGCATCATGGACAGCGGATAAAAAGCAAATTAGTGAACATGCATTGACCTTGAAACAGATAGATAATGGCGTCAAAGTTCCTCCATCTGGATGGAAATGTGCCAAGTGTGACAAGGCTGATAATCTTTGGTTGAATTTAACTGATGGAATGATCCTGTGTGGGCGGAAACTCTGGGATGGCAGTGGTGGTAATAACCATGCAATTGAACATTACAACGAAACTCATTATCCTCTTGCTGTAAAGCTTGGGACAATAACTTCTGATCTGGAAGGAGCAGGTAATGCCACCTTGTTTAAGTAGATTGCTAAGTCATTATGCTCATTGGCGATTGTACGTCACATACAATTATTTCTAAGGTTATTGTTTCTTCAAATATAATTATGAGTTCCATATTTTGGCAGCTCAGATGTTTTTTCATATCCCGAGGATGAAAGTGTGACTGATCCTCTTTTGGCGGAGCATCTGGCATTTTTTGGTATTGATTTTTCCTCCTTGCAAAAGGTAAGCATCTGATAATAGTTGTATATAATATGGTATATATCTTTGACTTTTGTATATATCTAATTATCTTTATAGTATCTAGTGAACTAATTCTTATAGAATATATGATCTTGTTTGAGGGAAATGAGTTGGATTGCTAAGTCATAGCCTGTGAGGATATCTCTGAAATTTTCTAGTAATAAGTGGCATTTATTACAATTTATAAGTATGCTTATGTTGAAAAGTTGCAGTAAAACACAAGATGTATTGGCATGTGATTTTCATGGCATGACAGTTCTCTCTTTCTTCCTGCTAGAAAAACATTATTTAAAGTAGAAATTGAGTGTTTAGGTTTTGATAGTTGTATGTATTCATAATTCATAAACATTAGTTGGATATTCAAATAACGGCACTGATATACGACTTCATAAAACTCAGACAGAAATGACAACTGCTGAAAAGGAACTTGACCAGAACACCAATTTTGATTGGAATCGGATTCAAGAAAGCGGACAAGAAGTTGAACCACTTTTTGGGCCTGGGTATACAGGACTTACTAATCTTGGTAACAGGTAATTTTTGATGAAATATTTTTTAAAATCATAAAGGTCATTTGCACTAACTTCTCGTGGTTCCATTGTCTCTTGCAGTTGTTATTTGGCTGCAACTATGCAAGTTATCTTCTCAACTCGTTCCTTTTGCTCAAGGTCTGCATACTATTGCTTTTTGATGAGCTTTATGATTATTCAGTTTCTACATGTCTTATGTCATCTTTTTCACCTTTGCCAGATACTACAAGAACCAAAGTTTGAAAATGGCTTTTGATATTGCTCCTGCTGATCCAACTGTAGACCTGAATATGCAATTGTAAGTTATTGCATAAGTAGACTGCTAACAAGTAACTATGTAATAAATATTCTAAAATACAAGTGAAAAAGAAAGGAGTATTCACTTCTACATACATGGATTCTTTGTTTACACATTATTAATGAGATTTATTCTTATTAACACTTTTTTTTTAATTTGTTTGGCAGAACCAAACTTGCTTATGGTATTCTTTCGGGTAAATATTCTGTTCCAGCAGTGCAGGTATGTTTAGGATTGTAACTTATTTTTGTTGCATTTCTAGTATCTTATTGCAATTTGACCATCATGTATGTTCTCTTCAGAATGACGATGTGGCAAGAACTGTGGATTCGTCTCCAAGTGCTGTAAGTTTTGTGATTGAATGAATCTCTTTTTGCTGCCTCATGTGTTTTCTAGTCTGTCAATGAAATTAGATTTCATGGTAAAATCATTTCAACTTTGTTATATTTCTTGTGCTGTATACATTTATATACATTTATTATGTGTGCTGGTGCGTTGCATCTTTTGCAATTATGTATCTACTAACAGATTACCTTTACTGCTACTTTTTCTAGAAACAAGAAGGCATTCGTCCCCGAATGTTCAAAGCGGTAATTGCAGCTAGTCATCCTGAGTTTTCAACCATGCGCCAGCAGGTACTGTAAATATTCTACAATGTATTGTGTTTTATTTGCTTGATATTCTCTATTAGCGTTTATGTATGTAGATGTCTGAACCTAAATTAATATGTAGGATGCACTTGAATTTTTTCTACATTTCATTGATCAAGTTGAACGAATTAATGCTGGTTATCCTGAAGCGGATCCTGCAAGGAGTTTCAAGTTTGGTATTGAAGAACGCCTTCAGTGTCCTTCTGGGAAGGTTGCTTACAATATAAGAAATGACTACATTCTTTCCTTAAATATTCCCCTAGAGAAGGCTACTAACAAAAGTGAGTTCATCTCTTTCAGCTTTGAAGTTCTTACTTCATTGTCTGGTAGCCATTTTTATATTATTTTATTTGCCATTTATATTTCAGAGGAACTAGAAGAGTTTCAAAAATTGAAGGCACAGAAAGAGGCAGAGGGAAAGGAAATGTAAGTCTGAATGTCTGATATAACCTTAATATAGTGTCATAGTGGTTTGTTTTCTGATGGGATAAATCATTTCTTAAATTAGTTGATTAATGGAAATATTATTTTACTCGTATCAGCTCTTCAGATGAAATTGTACGCCCCAGGGTGCCGTTAAGTGCTTGCTTAGATAGCTTTTCTCATCCAGAGGAGGTGCAGGGCTTCTATAGTACTGCATTAAAAGCTAGGACAACTGCAATCAAGTATCTTATCTGTTTTCTGCTACATTTTCAGTTTCATTACGTGTGAATTATTTTGAGATCTGGACTAGAGGTGGCAATTTCCACTCATTCTAGTGAATTAAGTGATTTGTGTTGTTTTTTTATCTTTAACCAGTAAAAAATTCCTAAAAAGGGAACATGTAAATTGTCTTCAGAATCACCAGTGCACTTTTAATCCATAAAACCTCCCAACTTATTTTTTCAAATCAAAGTTAGACTATTTAACGGATAATATAGTTTTTGTTTGTAATTATATTTGATACAATCATTTTATTAGAAGTTAAATAAATTAGGATAAAAAGTGTTTCCTGTCAACACTACCTGCCCAGCTTGCCACATCTTGTTTAGACATATGGTTTTTGCTGGCTGATATTTTTTTTATGTGTGTGTCTTGCTTTATTAAGTATTTACTCTTTGCTCTTTGGCTTCCCAATAGGACTGCAGGTCTGACTACATTCCCTGATTATTTGGTGCTGCATATGCGTAAATTTGTTATGGAAGCTGGTTGGGTGCCGAAGAAGCTTGGTACACACACACACACACACACACACCTTTTCCCTATATGATTTGTTTTATTTTTTTATAAACTTGTGTTGACATTTTGGTTTGATTGTAGACGTCTACGTAGATGCTGATGACGTCATAGACATTAGTCTCATGCGGAGCAAAGGTCTTCAGCCTGGTGAAGAGTTGTTACCTGAAGATGGTGTGAAATACTACCGTACAATATACAATGTTTGTTTAATTCATATAATTTGTGGCACTCACTACCACTTTATTGTACCATGTAGCCCCTGGAAGCGAGGAAGAGTCGGCAAAGGTTTTGCCTAATGAAGATATTGTTTCTCAACTTGCTTCAATGGGATTTAACCATCTTCATTGTCAAAAAGCTGCAATTAACACCTCGAATGCTGGGGTTGAAGAGGCAATGAACTGGTTACTTTCTCACATGGATGATCCAGGTTTGATATTCTGATTTCTGACAAAGTACAGTTGATGTACTTGTGTTATTGAACAACAGTTTTGAATTCTAATACCATTTTTTCCAACTTTTTATCTAAGACATTGATGCTCCCATTCATAAAGAGGCGAAAAACAATGAAGTCGATCCATCAAAAGTTGCTACACTGGTATCGTTTGGATTTGAAGAAGAAGTTGCACGAAAAGCATTAAAGGCTTCGGTAATGAAAATGATTCTTTCTTTTCATTTTCTGTTTTTTATTGTACTTTTTATGTACAAAAAGCGATTTGTGTGATTGTTTATTTGTTTGTTTACTACAGGGTGGTGACATTGAGAAAGCAACAGATTGGATTTTTAATCCCAGTGCTGCATCTGGACCGTCTGATATGGATGCTACACCAAGCAGTGGAACTACCGTGGATGCCGCATTACCTGACGGGGATGGAAGTTAGTTTCTCACTATTTCATCTTGCATTCTTTTAGTGTATATAGGAAGATCAGATGACACAATATTAATGTATTAATATTGGTAATTGCAGAATACCGACTGATCGGGTTGGTGAGCCACATTGGCACCTCAACCCAGTGCGGGCACTATGTTGCACACGTCTACAAAGAAGGAAGGTGGGTGATATTCAATGACGACAAGGTGGGTGTTTCTAAAGATCCTCCAAAAGACATGGCTTACCTTTACTTTTATGAGAGGATTCAAAGCTGAGTCATTTTTATCGAAAAGACGGTTTCAGTCAAACTATTCGACTTCTCTGTTTGTCCTGGATCTTTCTTGCTTACCTGGGAGTTCTGTCTGTATTCGGTAGAGGAAACGGAAGATGAAAGGGTGTTTTTATACCTTTTCTGGCTGGTGGGTGTTGGGTTGGGGGCGGGGGCTGGTTTTTAACTTTTCGATCATGGCAACTTATGGTTTGTTCTGTAATGGTGGTTTAAACGGTCTATATTCCAAAGAGCTTACATTACCCCCTTTCTTGCTTTTCTAAACCTGCATCTGTGATTGATGGATCCCTACATTCATGGAAAGTTGAATAATATTTGGAAACTTTTCTCTTTGAGGGTATCTAAAAAAATCATCGGAAGGGGGGACGATTTGATTTCATTGACAATGGTGTTGTCACCATTGTGAAGGCAATCTTTTAGAACTCGTCGCCATTCATAGTGGCGAAATAAGAACTCATTGCCATTCATACTGGCAATGATCCCATTATGAATGGTGATAAAAATGTATCCTGTGAAAAGATGTTATTTGGATGCCTTCAAATAGAATGTAATTATATGTGAATTTACACTATGATCAGAACCATCTGAAGTTCTGAACCCTAACAACTATAATTGTAAAGCTAAAAATAGCTTTATTTTAACAGCAGTATAATAGCATTTCTTATGAACTTCGGTAAAAAAGTCAAAATATTGTAAGCACTCTATTTACTGACAGTATAATATAATATTTTTTAATTAGGAGTTTCTAAGTTGATTTCTAAATAGGTAATTGTTTGAGTTCATGAGAATTCATTGATGCTTTAAGATTATAGATTTACTAAGATGCAAAATTTGTGTTTTTAGTTCATATATGTTTTAACCAAAGAAGTTATAGACAAGTAAGTTCTGTGAAAATAACAATACGTAATTATCTAACGTAACCAAAGCAATAAAATAACAATAAGTTTCACCACGAAACTTTCACATGTATATTCCATAATAAATAAATTATCATAGCATCAATATAATATCAATATTATAATAAATAGTAAAAAATGTTCTTTTACAAGTGGTTGATAAATCTGGTTTCATGATAGATGCTGATGTAGAGTTAAATCTACATTTAAAGTGTGAGTTAACTTTAAACTAACATGACTACATGAGTGTTGTTGTTTTTCAATAAAAATCAAGGAAAATAAAATAAAAAAATAGATGATATTTGGAACATGAATATGTGGTTGAGTTACTACACTCCTCCTCCATCCACCATTACATTATCCACTACAATCAACACCTTCAACTTCAAATTCAAATTCACATTCACATCACCTCTCTTCAACACCATCATATCTTCTTCTTCTTCTTCAATGGCTTCCTTCACTCTCTCTCCTGCAACTTCTTCTCAGGTATATATGATCCCAAACTCACCACTCACATGTTCACATACTAATAACTCATTGTTTCTCAATTGATCACATTCCAATTCATGTAATTCTGGCAGTTGCGATCAGGCAACAATGGGCTGTTCTCGCCCGCCCAAGGGCTGGTGGCGAAACCCTCGGGCAAGAGCGTGCCCGCGGGACGGGAACGAGGGATGAAGGTGACGTGTCAGGCGGCGAGCATCCCCGCGGATCGGGTGCCCGATATGGAAAAAAGGAAGCTCATGAATTTGCTTTTGCTTGGTGCCATTGGTCTCCCGACCACCGGGATGCTGCTCCCGTACACCTATTTCTTCGTTCCACCCGGGTTCGATCTCTTCTCTTCTTTAACATTCATTATGATTTCATTCTGTTACTGAATTTGGATAAGCGAATGAGTGGATTGAGGAATTCTGTTTAATTCAGTTTTGTTAGTTGAAGTTGTGATATGATAAAAAAAATGAGATTTCAACTGTTCAAGTTATAACCGGTTCGCTGATAATAATTTATACTAATAGTTTATGCGGTGATACTTTCAGTTTTTACTTTTGTTAAGAGTGATAAATTGACAACCCTATTAGCAAAATAATCAAATAATTACATTTAGTTTGTATTTAATTTTTTTAGGTTAACCACGTTTAACTTGCACCCTGTGAGATTTGAATCTAAACCTTTGTCTACCACTAGGATGTCTCAATAAAAACATTTTTTTTCTTTAGTTGCCTATGAAAATTTCACTAGCAAAATTATTATATATTTATACTTTATTAGAAGGATTTTAAGAAAATCACAATGTTACATGAAAACCAGAGAAAATCAATGAAATCGGTCACATAACTTATAAATTTTCTATCACTACCCTTTATATTTGTGTGTGTGTATAAATAAGGGTGTGGGTCAAATGAAAAACCATAGCATGGTTTTGCATATACGTCACATATAGGTTATGTATATGTAACAAATTTTCATTTGAATAGTGTTACGTATACGTAAGACTCTTATTCTTATGTTCAACATATATATAACAAATACTTAAATACGCTTTTAACAATTAAAATAACATAAAATTTATGAGTTATGTTATTGGTTTTTATAATTTTTTTTTGTTTTCACATAATTATTGGTTTTTTCAAAAACTATCATCTATACTCTATATACATCATACATTTAAACTCAATACACACTTAAATTTCAATATATGTTTCATTATTTCACTCATAATCATTGTTTTGAGTGTAACTCATGGAATTCTAACTATGATGTTTAGCAAATGTGATTATACTTGTAAATGAAGCTAAAAGTTTTAAATTTTATTGGTTAAATTGACAATATAAATATCATCTATTAATGGATTAAAGTTTGAATTATTTAAATCTATTTGTCACCCACAAACAATAGTTTAAAGAATTTGATTATTATATGTACTTGGACATAATTCCTAAATAGAAGATTTATATTTAATACGAATCATGAAGTCGATCAAACCAATAGTTTTTTTTTTACTCCAAACAAGATTTTGGTCTGGTTTTTGTTTATCAAGATGAAAAACTGTTACTGATAGTTTGACTTACTGTTTAATCAAAAAAGACTATCAAAACTAAAGTGTGAATAAGTTACATACACTGATACACATTCTTTGTTTTGATGCATATTGCATAACATTTTTGTAGTAGTTGATTATACAATGAATGTTCTTACTAGAAACTACAAGTTTGTAAGCATTTTTGTCTTGTAAACATTATATGTAGTGCAAATGCTAACAAATGGTATTCTAGAATCATGTGTGCCCCATATTTGTTAAAATTACTTCTCTTTTACTAATTTTAGTTATTGTTATTGTTCGTTGTTACGTTATTGTGTAAAACAGTTCAGGAGGTTCGGGTGGTGGTACCCCGGCTAAGGATGCACTTGGAAACGATATCATTGCAAATGAATGGCTAAAGACTCATGGACCGGGTGATCGGACCCTTTCTCAAGGTCTAAAGGTACCTTTATTTTACAATGTTTGATAATATTTTGAATATATGGCGGGTTGTTGATGCTTGGAAATGACGTTGATCATGAAATTTGTAGGGAGACCCGACATACCTAGTGGTCGAGAATGACAGAACCCTAGCAACATACGGAATCAACGCGGTGTGCACCCATTTGGGGTGTGTGGTGCCATGGAACAAGGCTGAGAACAAGTTCATGTGCCCATGCCATGGGTCTCAATATAATAACCAAGGCAAAGTTGTTAGGGGTCCTGCTCCTCTGGTAAGAACCCTTTTCTTAGGTTAAACCGTAAGCCGGACCATTAGTAATGATTTATAACAATTGTAAATCAAAACCAAAATTGTAAATCAAAACCATATCGTTGAAAGTTAAACTGGTCCAAACCAAATCAAACCAAACCAAACGGAATCATTACAAATGGTTTAGTTTCAGTTTGGTTTCAAAGTTTAGAATTATTAAGCCTTTATAAAAAAAACCGCATTGAATATGATTGAAATAAAGAATCAATAATGTTCAAAGTTAAAACTTAAAAGCCCAACCATCTCTTTTGTATTCTTAAACAAAACCTAATCATAATACAATGTTATGTGTCTAAAAATCCTTAGGGGGCAGTTTAGTTTTTTTCCAGCTGGTTTTGTGTCTAAACACTGAATCAAACTGGTTCGATAATATTTGAAAACTCTAAAACCGACCAACCAAAAAAATTAAAACCTAGACTGCGTAACCAAACTAATGACCGGTTTGAACATTTTCACGCGTTTAAATTGAACAATGAAAACCCTAATCACATGTACATGTCTTGATGCATAAAGTACAAGTCATGATACAATAAGTTTTATCTTGTGAACAGTCATTGGCATTGGCTCATGCGGATATTGATGATGGAAAAGTTGTGTTTGTTCCATGGGTGGAGACTGATTTCAGAACCGGTGAGGCTCCATGGTGGTCTTAGAATCCTCCATCATTAGGAGATTCTTGTATTGTTCTTCTAGTATTGTTCTTCTAGTATTGTTCTTCTAGCATCAAAATATGTACACACAACTTAACATTGTATGTCTTGTACTCAACAAGTTTATAAAATTTTCAAATGCCCACCGATATTATATTTAATGAAGTTGTTTCTTTTTTTATGACAATTTTATTAATTTGTTAAGTTATAATAGATGTAAAACCGTACATAATACACACATACAATCCATATATGTTTTTGTGGCTTCATTGAGAGCTAGTAATGTTTAACGAAGTTCCTATATATACAACCTAAACCGACAAAACCACTATTACACATTTACACCTAAGCAGAACTGATCATACGCCATTAAATACAATATATCACTCAAATATGTTTTACTAGTGTTAGTGTATCATACCGATATGCTATGTAAATTGTATACACTATTGAACTATCACTTGATCTTTATTTATTGTTTTCCTCTCTTGTGAGTGTTCTAATGTAACAAAATTCGAATTTTGAGCAATCTGTTTTCTAAGTGAAAATGGATTTTTATAATCTATGCGCCTAAATTTGAATATATCTCTGCCGCTCAATATCAAATGTGTGAGTTTTTTAATTCATGCCGCTAAATAAGTAGATTAAAATAAAGAAAAATAAGAGTTTTTGTTTTAAAACTCCAAAGAAATCCACTTCTTAAAACGGTGAATCCCGTAATTTATATCAAATTAAAAGGGTACCTTGAAATTCATTAGGAATTATTTGTTCATGAACTTTTTCATTCGGTTTTAGTCTTAAATTGATTTATATATATATATAATTAAGGGTATGGATAAAATGAAAAACCGTAGAATGTTTTTACACATACGTTGCATATAGGTTACGTATACGTAATCATTTTTCATTCGACATGATGTTACGTATACGTAAGACTCTCCATTCTCGTATTTATGCTCAACATATATGTAACAAATACTTAAATAACATTTTAACAATTAAAATAACATAAAATTTATTATGTATTTACTTCACATATTTAGATTTTTTTCCTGTGCATTTTCGCACATTCAGCGACTACATTCTTGTATTGGGTGATTCTACGTATATCCACACCTCTTATATTCTTTTTTTCTTTTTCTTTGAACGATGAACACACCCCTTAAAATCTACTTCTAAATCTACATATTGCTTATATAATGAAACAGAAACTAATATCAATCTGATGAATATAAACATAAAGTGTCACTAGTTCAAGAGAAAATATTGTAGTTATATGTTCAATGAAAAATCTCTTTATGTATATCTTTTTCTCTCAAGATGTTGCAGAATATCACTGGATAATCGGAATACTTCAAAGGGGTCTTACTTACCCATGTCCATCGAACGAAATATGTTCATAGTTTAAAATTTACCCATGCATCGAACGAATATCACTGGATGCAAGTACACTAACAAAACCCCTTGTAAAGTAACAGATTTGAGTTTATGTAGGAAGTTCAATGAATGACAAGTACTATACACAGCCTGTATAAATAAACCATAATCGTATTAAAACGTCCACAACCTTCAAACGCCGGGTCTAAATTTCAGACAACTTAAAGCGTCATTGAGTGCAACATTGATGAACCTGTTTGAAAATACAGTTTTGTCAACACTGCACTCAATTATGTTTTTTCTTCTTTTCTGATTCATTTATTAGTTTATTGATTGTCAGCAAGATCATAAATCATGCAATCAGCCCTTTTTACTACTTGTAATCAAACTTTTGTCGATGATACGGGTGAGATACCAACCTTGGTAATCTATCGGTAAAATTTCATTTTTAATCCGTTCATGGGTAACTAAAGACTTTACTGAAGAATCACAAATTACTACTTTAGTGACGGATCACCGATGGAGCAACGCATATTACCAATATATCACTTCACCGATGGCCATGTAACTGACGCAACAACGATGAAATGGTTAACAACATTCGCACTGATGGTTTGCTACCAATAGAAGGTCACTGGTTATATTATTACCAATAGATCATTTCACCGCTTTCATATTATCACTGATGGTTTGCCACCAATAGAAGGTCACCGGTAATATTTCTTTTTATAAAACTTAACTACCGATCGTTGTTCCAAAAATCAAATTGACATAAGTACAGTCTTAATTGTTATTTTAGCTCCGAGTCACTGAAAGCCAAATGACAGATTCGGCGAACTACATTGAAGTTTGAAAGAAGTCATATGTGTGAGTTGCATCACTACCACATGCAAGATTAAGAGTATATATTGATGGCAGCTCATGATCATGAAACATAAAGTCGAATTCTAGGTTATTATTTTCTCATTTTAGAGACTAATTTCCATCATATCTGTCTATTCGCTTAAAGTATGAATTGTACATGATGTGTGGTTGATAATACTTGGACTTTTGGTTAGCTAATTTGGCTATGTGTAGTGCCCATCATGACGTTTTGGTGGCAACATGATACGTACCTAATTATGGGGAACCACGTGGAGGGAAAATGGATGGCGTGAATTTATTCAAAAAATTATGAAGGTGGGGAAGGGTGATCCATGAAATCAAGAAGTGGGGGAACTATCTTTTAAGTGTTCCCACCAATGTTTAGTTTTAGTAATAGTGTTTCTTTGCAATGTCTTTTATTTTGTTTTTAATACTAACCCTTTTCGAATTGGGTACACTCAGGGGTGTCTCAATATTTTTAGAGGCCTAAAGCGTAAATAAAATCGAAGGTCTCTTAAAACTTTATCTTTAAAAACACTTATATTTTATGTCACACTCCCGCTAAAGCGGAAACACGGGAATGTAACGAGACGGGATCGTCATAATACATGGTATACGTTAGAGAAGCAATATAAGTATGATGACAAGCGTGTCATGACGACACCCGAGCACAAATGGAGACTTGTGTCGCGTTTAGTCAATATTCACGACAACATAGCCATAAGCATAATATATA
>BJCM01062027.1:7333-24746 GCA_018326385.1 Flaveria bidentis | reverse complement strand
AGACGACCCTGACGTGTCAGATCCTGAAGAAGAGGCTTGAGATGGACCAGCTAAACTCGACACAAAAGCTGTTTGTAGTGGAGCTCTAGACGTTTTGGCTTGAGGAGTTGAGTTGTACAAGTTTGGGTTCTGATCATAAGTAGACTTTTGTGCCCTGTACTTCATTCTCAATTCCTCCTCTCTCAACTTCAGAATGAAGTCATTGATGTCTAACTTCGCGAGCATATCATTCTGTCTGAGGTTGGAGACAAAAGAAACCCACTCTTTAGGCAACCCATATGCAAAGTTTGAGACTTTGTCTTCCATAGAAGTGGTGACTCCATGAGTATGCAGCTCACTCATTAAGTGATAGAACCGATCAATAACATCATCCAAGCTCTCCTTTCCCATTGAGCGGAAGTTGTCAAACTCCTTCTTCAACGCTTTAGCCTTTAGAGCTTTTAATGATGCATTTCCGTCATACCTCTTTTCCAATGCATTCCACAGCTTCTTTGCTTGCTTGTTCTCAGAAAATTGATGGAAAATGTCCTTAAGAATTGACTGAGTGAGCAATGCATAAACTTTCTTCTCAGCATTGTACTTAACCTTTTGTCCATCAGTCATGCCCCCTAATGTAAGTTTGACTCCATCTGCTCCTACAGGCATGCTATACCCCGTCTCTATCGATTCCCACAGATTTGGATCTACGCCATTCAAGTAAATCTCAAATCTTTGATTCCACTGTGGGTAATCATCTAACATGATTAGCTTAGGGGGTTTGTTATGATTTCCCACTTCATTTTTCAGAAGCAATAAATTATGGATCCTTGAATCCCTACCTGCGGTGAACGCTGAATACTGATCCACCATTACTATCAACTTTAAACTTTAGAACAAACTGTTTTACTAGTGCGAATGGAGTGTACGATTGGGCTATTCGGGCGATTTAACAATGCGGATGGCTCAAACGGGCGAATGAACCAATGTGGATGAATCAATCGGGCGAAGGGACAGGTGCGAATGAACAATGCGACTAGACAGTTCAGTCGTACGAATGGAAGTACGAATGAGTCCAATCATGCGGATGAGGGATGCGTATGAATTCAGTTAAGCGATTGAATCAATCGTGCGACTGAAGCTGCTGGATTTTGAGAATTTGAGGGTTTAAGGTATTTTGGACGCAAAAACTCGAATTTCTCACTAACCCTAATTGTCGTATGCTGGAAAAAGTTAACTTTATAATCTAGAGACGTCTAAAACACCGTTTGACATAAAAAGATTGCGTTTTTAGTGGAAAAACAAAATTTTTATATCAAAAACGATTGAATCATACGTAAATCAAGAGCCCAAGCTCTGATACCACTTGTTAGGATCATGTATTGAACGAAATACTAACTGATAAACATGTATACCGAATCAAATAGTGCGGAATCCTATTTGATTGGCGATCCAATCAGTGAGAACGCACGTAGAAACAATTGTAGATGGAATCTAAACGTTAAGAACGATTGGTAATCGATCTAGTGCGATCTATGAACTTGGAACAGGTTCTTAAAAGTCTCTGGACGGCTAGGGTACGTAGGTATTCGAAGTGTTTTGTTTTTCCACAAATTAAGTGGTATTTATAGGTTAGGGTTTCTCATTCGTGCGACTGAACCATTAGCATGGTTCAGTCATGCGATTGAGCCATGCGATTGATCCATTCGCACGACTGAGTGTTCAGTCGTACGACTGAGTCAATCTCATGTTCCAATCATACGACTGATCCAGTCTCCTGGTTCAGTCGTGCGATTGGTTCATTAGCATGAAGTGATTCATGCGTATGGTCCATTAGCATGGGCCATTCGCATGAGAAGTTCACACGATTAAGTTTAACCATATTTCTCAATCATTATTAACTAAGACTATGTAAACAACCACAAACCTGTATAGTTAGTTCAATAAGCATTAACCTACTAATCAATGAAATAATAAACATTATAAGCATAACCACACATTGTATTTCACTAAGTATCCATTCTATTACATATGTGTAAGACAATAAAGACATTTTACATTAAACTCATAAACTAGGTACACATATATCTACACATCATAACAATGTGAGTACAAGTGAGTTTGAGAGAAAACCAAGTGTTTAGTGGCGTATATCAATCCTGCAATAACATCATTGTATATTTTTTATTATAAAATACAATGATAAAATAATAATAAATTGTATTATATATAAATATAATGATACATGTATCACAAAATAATCTAATATATAAAACACAACGATAAACATATATAAAAAATGATAAA
This sequence comes from Flaveria bidentis, assembly GCA_018326385.1. NCBI lineage: Eukaryota > Viridiplantae > Streptophyta > Magnoliopsida > Asterales > Asteraceae > Flaveria > Flaveria bidentis. The sequence continues at coordinate 22,463 of BJCM01062027.1, read as the reverse complement.
AAAGATTTGACAGGATAACCTGACATATTTGACACAACTATCACAATGTCCTTCCATTCAAAAATAATATAAAAACATATATCACATTGATCATATGCCCTTTCAATTTAAAAATAATATAAAACATATATAAGCCTAAAATGCTATTAGCTTAAAAGAATTAAATACTTTATATTATACAACTTTACTCTTGAAACATAGGTTCTTTTTGTATTTAACTTTTATACCATATTTAAGTATTTGAAGCAACTTTAAGGCTATTTGGATTTTATTTTTTTATTCTTTTAATTTTACATATTATGGTTGCAATTATAACTATTTGATATAAACGTTTCAATAAAAATAAAATATTTTGATTCCAACTCTAAACGGTGTTTAAATAAGCTTATTTTCTGGTTAATGATATTATATAACATAACAAAAACTAACGGGATGAACAGTGAATTCATCTAATTAGTCCACGTGTCTTCTCCAAGCCATTGTAACATTACGTGTGCATCCAATGTGCATGCCACCAAATGCAGGGTTTTATTATGTGTCTCTCTCCATCTCTAAGAAATAAGAATGCTCTGCAAAATAATGAGTGATCAGTTTGACCTTAAATGATCTCTCCCATGTTTAGGTAAACTAAAAAGCATTCTGGTGCGGAGCATTCTTCCTTACTAAGTATGCATCATCATTGCTTCAATGACTACTTCTCTCTACACATTATTTTGGGTATTTCTTTTAAGTTGTTCTTCTTCAATCGCCGACCTTCCACGATGTATTTGTTTTAATTGTTGTCAGCTTTCTAGGTAGGTGCCATATTTTTTATAGTGATTGTTCTTGATTTCATCGATAATTGGCTTGATTTAACATGCAAGTTCAAATCCTTCGTTCATATGTTTCGGGTTGTGTAGGTTGAGAAGGTGATGTTGCGAGTGTACTCATGCAAAGGGCCAAAGGGGCATAATCATGTTTGATATAGCTGTAAACTCAACGTTTACTCGGTGAAACATGTGACCTTCAACTCTAATTTCATTTTTTTATTTTTTATTTTTAAAATGTTGTTTGTAATTTTTTTAATACAGAGAATAGTCTACCATGTTGTTATTACCTTAATTATAATTTTCATTGCGGTTTTTGAATTGATGTAAAACGTGAATCTGGCCACTGATAGAGAATGATTAAGTTCTTGCTTCTGTTCAGGATTATCAATTTATCATCGATCCATTTAGAAAGAAAAGCTTGAATTTATATGTTCAATAGTTTCTTGCTTTTCGATCTTATAATTGACCTGGATTATGAGGTTTGTAATTCGGTTATATTTGAGTGATCACATTTATGTCAAAATGTCTATGAATGTGAAGAATGGAAATTACTTATTTTAACTTTGTTGTTAGAATATTGATGATAATGTATTAATACCATGCAACATTCGATCTTATATGTTTATGATTTCCGTTTGATATGCTTAAAGGGAGGATGCAATATTTGTACGATGACTGTTTGACACAAATGATCATAATTCAAAATTTATGCAGTGTTGTTAGTGAGTACTTGTCAAGTACCTAAAGTTAACCCTCGATATCTACCTAAAAGATAGATAGAAGAATCATATAACTTTCTTGATCATTAATGTAAAAAGAAAATATTGAATATGCCCTTCACATAATGTTATAGATTTATGCAGGTTTAATTACCGTTTGAATTCGAATCCAAACATACTTCTTGACTTTCAGACGTAGTGAGGCCTAAGTTCACACAATCAAGAAAAGAAAGGGAAACCGGAGATGGTGATCACTTCACTTTTCCTTAGCTCAGCCCTAGGTCGATGACAATGACCTTTAAGAGATGAAGGTGGTATACACACACGTTCATCTTTGGGCTAATATGGTTTTTAATCTTTTTTTGAATCTTTTATCAGAATTAGTCGACTTTAATCTCTTAGGTATCATTCATGAATATGGTTTAAACTCTTAAATCAACATTAAAACTTCATCAAGTTTAAGTCGAACTGAACTAAACATACAACCACACATCCACATTTCAAAAATTACGAATGCGTTTTACAATTACAGGTATGGAAAAATGCTAACACCGCCGCGTAGCGCGGGTATTCATACTAGTTACTTAAATTTGTAAACTTATTTAACCTCTATTTCTTTACTCATTAATATGACAAAATATTGTTTAAAGTACAATAACTTTTTCCTTAGAGCATTCATAGCCCGTTCCTTAAATTAATATAAGTGTATACCCAATTTAAATGATATGTTTATAACTAGTTGTGAGTGAAATATTTAATAAATTTATTGTTCAATCTGTATTTTTAGGAATATTGTTCAAAATCCTATAATATTTTTAAAATATTTTAAGTGGTTGTGAGTGGACATGAGAAAAAAAATAATGATAAAGACATAAAAATTATTATTTAATTAAAAAGAAGAAAAAAAAATAATTTTTAAATTTAATTATATGAATGATGATGATAAATGAGTTATGAATGCTTTTACTTACTTTTTTAATGTCAATGGTTATCAGAGTTATTTACTAAAAAGTATTTGAACTTGTGTTTATAAGAAGAACTTAAGGCGTCTTCCCTAAGATAATAAATTACAGATTTATTAAAAAAAGTTAATTATGATAAATTATATAACTTGGATTATTAAAAACTAAATAATAAACTTTGTATAATTTTATAGAACTGATTGAACCACCCGCATTAAACTATCGCGTTGAATAAGACTATTATAAATTATTAGATCCAAAACATCCAAATTGTGTGGTCAATTTCCATTTTGTTGCCCTTTTCTTCCTCCATAATTTCCTTACTTTTTCAAATTTCTTTATATTTTAAGTTTTAACTGAATGAATTCTCTTGGTCTAATGTTGACTCAAAAGAAAACAATTTTATCCGCAAAACAGAATAGAAAACAAATTTGACTAATTCCTCACCACACCAAAAGAATGTCTACAAAGAGAAAACCAAAAAATAATATGTTAAATATCTCGTATTTGCATCACTTGTATTGTATAATAGAGTTCATGTCATGTTGTTTAAACCTATAAAAATAGAAAAATAAAAACTAAGGCTACACACTAAGCTCCTTTTTTAACAAAAACATTTTTTATCAACCAAAACTTGTTAGCTAATTTTATAGTGCAAATGTAATTTTATCAAGCAACTTTTATGTTCTACCATCATCGGCATCATACGACTATCATCATTCCCACCGTTAAAAATGGCGTCGACACACAAACAGGGGCGGACTTACATAGGGACGAGGGGTAGCCTCCGCTACCCCTCGACTTTTTACGGGTAGTGTAAAAAGTTATGTTTTTATGTAAAAAAATTTGTTTTAAGGTTTTACGTTACCCCTAAGAAAATATTACGTTACCCCTGGCTATAGCCTATACCAAATAACATTTTATAAAAATATTAATAAGTTAATAATTAACAAACCCAAAATACCAAATAACATGACCAAAATTATAATAAGCCCAAATTTTAAATAACTTTTTAACCTAACAAGTTTACAAGCTAAAATACTCATTATCCAAACTAAACAAATTTAAAAAAATAACTAATTATATACCCATAACCCTCACCACCTCACCCTGTCACCGATCACCCAAGAACCTTTGTTCCTATCGCCAATGATAATGATATGCAAACAGTTGATTCTGATATCAAGTCAACAATTCCTTCAAATTCAATTCATTCGAGTTAAATTCCTTCGTATTTGTTTTGAATGATCTTCATTCGAACCAAATTATTGTCATATTTCTTTCTTTAATTTATATAAATGTATGGTAAAAATTTACGTCACCCCTGAACTTTTCTTTTAGATCCGCCACTACACACAAAGATTCGGTGGTGTCGGTCCATTTTGCCTAATTTAAGTTAGCATTCTATAATATTGACCTAATTAGTATGATTTGAGTATACCAAAATTACTCTCTATAATTAAATAAACTCAAATAATCAAATAAACAAATTTTCTAATCCAAATATGGATTATAATGGTGAAACTTCATAAAACAAAATTTGAATGCTAACTTTTGTATAACTACACTAGCAATCGTCTTGTTTTTCAATTTTTTATGTGTGACAATCAGCGTCACGTTTTTTTTCACATTTCTAGTTTTGCAAGGTGTCATCCAATATATTCATGATTTTAATCAATAGATTTATATTTTCTTTATGCGGTTTCCACATGTCCTAATATATTTTCGATCCGATAACAGTGTGCCCATACATGCATATATATGGTATATATAAATATATAAATACGCACACGTACGTACGTACATACGTATATAAATATGCACATATATAGTTGTATACATATATTATCTGAATATATACATATACCATATACCTACACGCACATACACATTTATGAGTATTGAGTCATGAGTCTCAAGTTCCCTTTTTATAGCCGAGTCCACTGCTCCAACGAGACTTGATTTCTCTCTCTCTATCTCTATCTTCATAAATCACCAGTGGACTCTCCTTTGATTCAGATCCCATCACACAAACCACCCTCATCAACTCTTTATTTCTCCGACACCCACCGCCACCTATGGAACTCACCGGCAACCTCACCACCTCACCACCACCACCTACCACCATACAATTCCCAATCAACCTCAACTGCAACCTTCATCACCAACCCCATGGTAAACGCATAGATGAGGTGGACTTCTTCGCCGATCGGAAACTCGAAGACGATGATCGTTCGCGGTTCGGTGCTTCCACTTCCGATTCGAAACCTAGCGTTGCCGAACTGGATTGCGGTATCAACGTACGTAGTTTGATTGATTTTGTTGAGATATTGTATTATTGTTGTAGTTGATTGAATTGAATGTGATTGTTGATGATGGTTACAGACTGGTTTGCGTCTTCTAACCGGAAATACAAGCAGCGATCAGTCGGTTGTTGATGATGAAATATCTCCGAAGTCGGAAGATAAACGAGGGAGAAATGAGGTTCGTATCAAACAGTAATTGATTATGATCGAATAGCTAGGGTTTCTGTTCATTGATTCTGTGTTGAATTGCAGTACTGTTAATGCTTTCTCGAATTTGGAATGTAGGTGACAGTGGTGAAAGCTAAATTGGAGAAGGTGAACACAGAGAATCAGAAATTACGAGAAGAGTTGAGTCAAATAACGGTGAGATACAACACGCTACAAACGCATCTCGTGACGATGATGCAACAAAATCAGTCAAACGAAGATCATAAAACCGATAACATTGGAGTTACTGACGCTATGATTGTACCGAAATCGTTTATGGATCTAAGTTTATCAGCTCCGGCAACCGATGATCAGAATTCACAGTCGTCGTCGGATGAGGGGAGAACTCACGGCGAACATTCACGATCACCACCGGTTACCGATAAACGGGAAGAGAGCCCCGAAGAACGATCGAATAAGGCTCGAAGGATGAATTCGTCGAACAATAACCCTAGCGTTAACATCGATCAAGCTACTGAAGCAACGATTCGCAAAGCTAGGGTTTCTGTTCGAGCTCGATCAGAAGCTCCGACGGTATAAACGATAAATCAACAGATTACTAAACAATGCTTAATCAATCGGTTGAATTCATAACTGATTTCGTTAGGTTGTTAGATTGCAGATGGATGTCAATGGCGGAAATACGGTCAGAAAATGGCGAAAGGTAATCCGTGTCCACGAGCGTATTACCGGTGCACCATGGCCGCCGGATGTCCGGTCAGGAAACAAGTACGATTCCGATCTCCGGTGATCATTATGAGATTAACTCCATGATATCGAATAATAGATTATTATGTTATTATGTTGTATGTTGCAGGTGCAGAGATGTGCAGACGATAGAACGATATTGATCACCACCTACGAAGGCACTCACAACCACCCTCTACCGCCGGCGGCGATGGCGTTGGCCTCCACCACGTCCTCCGCCGCGAGGATGCTACTCACCGGATCGATGCCGAGCTCCGACGGTGTTATCAACTCGAATTTCTTAGGGAGAACGTTCCTTTCGTGTTCTTCAAGCATGGCTACAATTTCAGCCTCTGCTCCGTTCCCTACTGTTTCGTTGGATTTGACGCAAACGCCGGATCCGTTGCAGTTCCGGCACGGCGGAGGGCAGTTTCCGATTCCGTTTCCGATCAATCAGAACCAAGGTTTTTCCGGTCAAACCGCCGGCGTACCGCCCGAGGTTTCCGGTGTAGATTTGTATAACCAGTCGAAATTCTCCGGGCTCCAGATGTCGCAAGTTGCAGCTCCGCCGTTGCACCACCACGCGGCGTCGCCAGCGGCTTTGGCTGACACCGTCACCGCCCTCACTGCTGATCCGAATTTCTCTGTGGCTCTAGCGGCAGCTCTTTCGTCGGTGTTAGGTCGCGGTGGCGGTGGTGGTGGTGGTGGTGGTGGTGATGGTGGTGGTGATGGTGGTGGCGGCGATAACAACAATGGAAATGGAGACGTGAGAGCCACCGAAAGCAATATCAATGGGAGTGGAAATACTAGCAATGATAATAGTCAAGGGAATAATAAAGTCAACAACTCGAGTTTTTGAGGCCGTTAACGAGGAATAATAAAGAGGGTTTAGTTTTTTTTTTCTTAAAGAAAAATATTTGGTTGGTTATTAATCTATACAAAAATTTCTTTTTTTTCTTTGTCATTTTAGGTTTTTGTGCTAAGAGGAGTTGGTAAAAGATAGATGTTTTCATTATTTGGTACTATTACTAATATGAAATTAGAATTTAACTGAACTCATACATTCTTTTGTCTTAGATGATATTATGTTCCTTTGGCATGAATGTATATTTAGTTGAAATAATGTGAGTGAATGAGACCCACAATTTTGTTAGTGAACATTTTGAGGATTGGCAAAAGAACTCAGAATACCATGAGACCATTTATGGTTGAAGAAAATCCAATTCTTTTTATCAACTCTATCTTGCATTATCGATTATTTGTCTTTCTTTTCACCAGTTTTACTCCCTTCTCCCATCTTCTATTTATAATATGTTCTATGTAGTTTTTACATAAGGACACTCCTTTTCTACTGATCTTCATCTTCGACCAACCGTTCAGTTAACAAATTTGCATATTTACATAATTAAATATAATGTTAAATATGTGTAGTAATGTTATTTTAATTAAAAAAATCAAGTTTTTTAATTTATCTTAAAGGGGATGACAAAATATCACAATAATAACGAATTAACATTTGATCTCAATCCTATAACTCGAGTCTCATAGTTTGTTCCCTAGATTCCAATCTTTCTTATCGCCCCGGGCTACTTCTCTACCTTTACAATCCATAGTCGTGACCTTCTTCGTTGCTTCACTCCAATTTAACTTTCTTCTTTGTGTATAGTTGTGCTCTTCACAACTCATCATCCTTGCAATTCTCCCACTCTAATGTTCTCTTCACCTCGTCTCTCATGTTTTACTCAACATGTTAGACTTGCAATTTTCACCTTGTCTTGATCGTTCTCTTAACCTCCAACAATTTCTTCACTATGCTCCAATATTAGCAACAACATTTGTAGGAAGCATATATATATATATATATAATTGTTCTAGATACTGATAGTTTTGATTAATTTTATTTATCAATTGATCATGGTGTTATTTTATGGGTCTGAGGTGTGATTACGAGTGAATAAGAATAAAGTATTGTCATTTTGAGCAAATGGCTTAACCAATTTTACTATATTTACGTATAGTTAGGTTGTTAATACTTAATATGATTCAAGTGACAAGTAACATTGATGATATCATTACGAAATTGAACTTTAAAAGTTAATGTTTAGGAATCTATGACCACTTTTTTCTTCTCTAAACCCAATTATGTTGATATTAACTAACACTAATTTTCTCTAACTTTTCTAGTATTTTAAATAAATGATAAAAATAAATTTAATTAATAATAAAATAAAAAAGAAAATGTGATTCATTAATAATAAAAGGTATAAAATTAAAAGAAGACTAATAATAAAAAAATATTAACTTAAATAAATGGTATGCGGACTCATAAAAAGTTGTGGAATGTTTTTGGGAACGCAATTAACTAGAGGTCTCGACATTTTCTTGTAGTCCATCTTGAAACGTGGAGCTCACTATCGTCTTGTAGATTATATTGTGTAATATGTTACAAATATACATTAAATCTCTAATATTGCGCAATGCATTGGTCATGTTAGGTCTCGAACTATAGCCAACAACTTTTTGAGCACACCAAAAGCACATTTCACGTCTTTTCGAGCCGCTTATTGTGCTTTCTTGAATCTTGTTTGTTTATCGATGTTCGGAAATGAAAGGTTTTCACAAAATAAGCCTAGCTTGCTTTATCATGTCGGCAAAATAACATACATGTTTGAATTGTGATCCATTTACTTGAAATGAACAATGAGGCATAATAGCATTGAACACATTGTTGTTTAATGAACATTGATTATAAATGTTGATATTGTTTTTGGAACCCTATATATAAAAATTTGGACCATACATTTGAATAATATTGACACAAAATAGGTCAAGAGATTCACATGAACTCTTTTAAACATCCTCAGTTACTCGTCACACATATCAAGAATTGTCTCGTAAGTTAACTAGTAGAGTTGGTCCCAAGAAATTGGATAAATGGTAATGGACTAAACTAATTAAAATGTTAATGGATATTAAGTTTCAACATGTCAAAATAATTAAATTGCTATTGGATTTATTAATTATTTTGTTGATACCCTATAGATTTATTTAAATGTTATATATATAAAAACTCCTAAGAAGATTGGGTCCTGGCTATCGCCGACCTCACCCCCTCAAGACCACCCATTTTAACTGTCATATTGCCAGTGTACACATATGTAGCGAAATGATAAACCTTTATACCTTTAGCATTTCTAGATACCCTTTAAAAATTATATTTCCTTTCTATTCAACCATAGTTTGCAAAAGTAACTTTCTAAGCATTCGAAACCTTTTTTTGAAAATTTTAGCACCAATAGACGATCTCACCGAGAGAATATTTCATAAGATGTTGGTGAGTAGCCACACGATTTTTATTTATATACGTACTAATATTAAATTTTTTTGTATTTAGAAAACCAGAATATAATCTGAGCTATATTCGCATAAGTTTTGTTCATAACATCAGATGAGCTATTATCATCTAAGATTAGTGACAAAAAACTAAACTAGATAATGATGACGGATCTATATCTTTTAAGTGAGTTAGGGAAGAATTGTGTGTATAATTTTATTGAGAGTTTGTGTGAAATTGATTTAGTTATATAGTTATTTAAAGGAAGATTAATTTTTCCTCAAATATTCTAGGTGAATGGGTGGTGATGGGGGAATATTTTTTAATTGTTGTTGAACCGTATATTCAGAAAGCTTAGTTGCCGTTCAACAATAAACTTAGTAGGTCATTCCATTTTTTTCCGAAGCTACACACATAGGGCGGTGTTTCCGCTCGTCTAAAATGTCAAATCACCCTCCCCTACCTGTTTCCATAACAACACCACCCACCTAAAGTGTATTGACGGTTAATGAAAATACCGATAGTGCAATTAGTTTGAAATAAAATATAAGTAACATGTTTTTGAAGAAAAGACTAATGGAAACAATTATTCTAGTAACAATTTAGAGTCTTTGAATGTTATAAATGAATGATTTCATACATGAAAACAATGCAAAATTTCCATTTTGATGACTAAAATAAAAGATTGTTAGTATATATAGTTGAAAACTAGAGATAGAAAATAAATCCCTAAAGGGTTTGATTATTATTATTATCATCTATCATTCAATTAAAATATGTAATTAACATGTAAGAGGTTTGATAATTTTTGAATGATTAAATGATTAACCAATAAGATGTTTAAATCATTAAGTTCTAAACTATTAAAAGGTCTGAGTTATTAAGAGCTAGTATATCGCTTAAATATTAAAAAACAAATATCTAACCAATTCAGATAAAATATATTAACCATTCATTATTAGTATAATATTTAACTATTCAGAGGTAAATATCTGAACCACTCAGATATATACTCGCGAAACAAACAGTTTGTATTTTAAGTGCTAAACCTTACCTAAACCACTAAAAGACTGATTCAGATGCTACCAAACATTAACTTATATTGTTTTTGCTAGGATGGTGAATCAAGGGTTCTTATTGACGAACATATATAACCTGAAAGGGTCCTACATGAACATTTGGACACATAAAAAGGGAACAAGTAAAGTGCGTACTGTAGTAGGAACTATCTTATTCTGCACCTCCGTATAAAGCATTTCTTAACATACACGCTTTCCACATTGTTTCCCTCACGCAGGTTCGTCTCCTCTGCTGTTACGATCATCTCCGATCACCCGATTTCTACTAGTATTGTATCAATTTCATCTACATACTACTACAATTGCTCATCTGTTTTGTTTAATCTGACTGAACTGATACTAATTGTCGGTGATCGTTTTGATCGCCGATGATATTTGGGCTAAAGGGTTTCTGTTTAGGTTCTCTTACACGTATAGTTGATTTGACTTGGATAATCTTACGTTATAGAGGAATTGTGATCTAGAAGTTGCAAAGTGGGATTTGGTTGTGGTATGGAGGGTTTTTGCTAGGTTTTGTTTTGTTTATGATGTGTTTGCGATCATTTGGATTCTATTGGAGCGTTCTTTGATTTATACATGATGATGATTTACATAGTGGCTGGTGATTGACTTTAGTATAGTGTGGTTACATTCGTAGAGTATTTGAAGTGTGATTTGGTTGGAGTGAAAGCATAAGTTTTGATTTGGTAACTGTTTTGTACTTTGCTGAATATGCAAATCTGTGATTGTAATGTTGAAGATGCAATGGAATTTTTGTTATTTTTTCTTGAGGTTTAGTTGTGAAATGAACTGGATGATTCATGTGATATTAGAATTGAATTATCTGGCTTATTTTGTAATGTTTGATATTGCCTAATGCTCTTAGTTAGTGATTTTAGAGGAAAATTTTAATTGCAGTGCTAGAGATGGGTACTCTGTTCAAATCGAGCTTGCTTTTGTTGCTTCTTTGGTTTCTTTTGTCACCTGCTGCATCGTTGGGTCCTAATGGTGGATTGGTTAGAGTTGGACTTAAAAAGAGGAGATTTAACCAATTGAACCAAGTTGGTGGACATGCCGGCTCTGGTGAAGGGAATGCTAGAAGAAATTATGGTGTTCGTGGTAATTTAAGGGTTTCAGATAGTGATATAATTTCCTTAAAAAATTACATGGATGCTCAGTATTATGGTGAGATTGGTATTGGTACTCCACCTCAGAAGTTCACTGTGATTTTTGACACTGGTAGTTCTAATCTGTGGGTGCCTTCCGCAAAGTGCTATTTTTCTGTGAGTTTGTCTCATCTTGGTGTTTTGAATTCCCTATAAAACCCTTCTCTCTCTCACATGCACAAATGCTCATGCGCACACACTTACTTTGCAGTCTGTTATGACTTGATGGATTTTAAGTTCCATCTGGATCTGATCATTCTTAATATGAATGCAGGTTGCTTGCCTTTTTCACTCAAAGTACAAGTCTAGCCACTCAAGTACCTATGAGAAAAACGGTATGTTGTCCATTTCTGGTTTCTTGATGTACTTGATCCAAAAAGTAGGAAAAAAGTGTTGAAAGGGACAATTATAAAACGAGAGGGTTGTTTATTATTGACCTTTGGTTAACTTGCTGTTAAAGACAATCAACTTGTATTTGACCATCAAGTGTTAAGCTTCAATGTCATCCCTTGATCCCTTGAACTCAGGCACTATCATTTATATTAGCTCTGATTGCAAATGTTTTATTTTTAAGGAGCTTTGTTTCTATGTTATTCATGTCTCATTCAGGGAAATCTGCTGCAATTCAATATGGAACTGGCTCTATCTCTGGTTTCTTTAGCAAAGATTCTGTCAAAGTCGGCGACCTTGTTGTTAAAGAGCAGGTCTTAAATAAAATGTGCATCTAATTAATGAACGCAATGTTTCATCTAGTTTCTTCATCTTGACATGCCATCATTTTCAGGATTTTATAGAGGCAACTAAAGAGCCTGGTATCACTTTCTTGGCAGCCAAGTTTGATGGTATACTTGGTCTTGGGTTTCAAGAAATCTCTGTTGGTGATGCTGTTCCTGTTTGGTAATAGCTGACTCATCTCCTGTTACTGAACTTTTCATTCATGGGATAATGTATAAAAAATTATAACTAATCAGTTTGGTTTCGTTTATGTTGGTTCCTGGAAAAAAATGAAAATAATTAAGTGCCTTTAAATTTATTGCTTTTGTCATTTCTTGATTTGTAATACGACTAAAATACTACTGCGTTTACTCAAAATGCGTTTTGACAATCCATCTTGATTCTAGACTTGATTTTTTGGGTAGATTTGAGGCAATTTTGTCATTTTTTACAACTCTATATGTGAAAGAAGCTGGTGTTTTATCATTTTACAATTTTTTACAAAGGTTTTTTCTAGAATTGACATATATGAAACCTATTGATACTTGAGTGCCTAGAAAATAGTTGTACTACTTAGGCTTAGCAGAAACCCTTGAAACTTAGGTGCCCTATGTATACATTCTCCCTTGATTTTTTTGTTTGAAGTTTCATAATTGACTTTATTTTTTTTGTTTAAATTGAATATCATTTTAGGTACAATATGGTGAACCAAGGCCTTGTTCAAGAACCCGTATTTTCATTTTGGCTTAATCGCAATACTGATGAGGATGAAGGGGGTGAACTTGTGTTTGGTGGGGTTGATACTAATCATTTCAAGGGAGAACACACATATGTTCCTGTGACTCAAAAAGGCTACTGGCAGGTGAGTCTTCTTTTATTTATATTTTTTATTTCACTATGATGGTCCTGCATGAACTTGTATCTGATTTAGCTGTTTATCTTGTGACAGTTCAATATGGGTGATGTTCTGATTGGTGATAAAACAACTGGTAAGTTTGTAGCATTTGTAATTGTCCTTTTTTATAGCTTTGATACCTTGTGGATTAATCCTGTAAACCATTATTAAATTTCTGAATTTTACATATCTGATGTCATTTTTATTTCAGGATTTTGCAACAATGGTTGTGCAGCAATTGCTGATTCTGGAACTTCTCTGTTGGCTGGTCCAACGGTATGTATATGTTTATATGCAGTTATAAGCTTTGACACAAGTAAACTGGAGTACTGGACAAATATTTGAATTTGTAGTCTGTTTGTATACTTCTCTCTTGCGCAGTTAGGCTAGACCCTACATAGAATAAAGTATGAATATTATGATCGAATGACCTGAAACTTCCCCTCATCGTGGGAATGACCATTAACACATGTATTTATTTCAACGGGCCGTTTTTAGACAATCGATACGACATACATAAAATGGGGTTTGGGTTTTATACATTGTGGGGCTGAACTGATTGCCTATGCAATGTTGATACCTGTGACCTACTTGGGTGCAGTCTTGCAGACAGACATGACTAGTAGGTTTTGAGGTGGCAAAGTGGTTGATCATACAGATTGGGTAACCAGACATGAAACTGACCTGTCTAACAGTAACCAAGGTTCATCATTGTTTTACTAAAACGTCACTCGAACTTATTTTTTCTACTGCGAAAACCATACAAGTTTCAATACTGTTCGATCGGTTTGAAGTGATTCATATCTGGCTAAAATCTAGCTATCTAAGTGGAACAGATATGAAACTTGGCTACTATTTAATTCTTTTTTCAAGTTTTAACCTAAGGCAATGGGTGACTTGAAAATAGAAGTCACTAAATAGTAATCAAGTTTCAATAAGTGTTCCATTTAAATTACTGAGTTTTAACTAGTTATAAATTTTTTTACAACAATCAAACAATAGTGAAAGTGGAGTTTTTTTTTAGCTGTTGGAAATATTTTAGTGATTTAAGTGGAGCAATATTGAAACTTGGTTACTATGTAATGATTTTGATCATTTTTCTCCTGCAGAGTAGAGTGAAAATAAAAACATCATCTCTTTTTCTCTAGTTATAATGGAACACTGTTATGCATCAATTTTTATATGTCCTTATGATCAGTTGATTACAATACATCTACTGTGGTTGCGCAGTTTAAATATACATTTTTCTGGCATGACATGTCTAAGTTGTTAATCAGCTCTGTTCTGCTGCCTGATACTAACATCCTTCAATAATATTAAACTCTTTTAGGCTGTTATTACTCAAATTAATCAAGCCATTGGTGCTGCTGGGGTTATGAGCCAACAATGCAAGACATTGGTCAATCAATATGGAAAAACTATAATTGAGATGCTACTATCTGAGGTACGTGCACTTATTTCTCTTTCTTCCTTGGTTCTGGATGTTATGACTTTTATTCTTTTTTATGTAATAAATTTATACATTTGGTAAATGGTGCTAAAGGAACGCAAAAGGTCCTAGGTCTGAAGGTTGCAATCCGTCTTAATTCCTAACATTTGATTGAAAAGCCCAGTTAGGCCTGAATTTCCAGTTATAAAGACCCTGCCCCTCGAGCCCAATTAACAAAATTGTTTTCTCCATATAATATGCGTACTTTCCTTATTTTTGTATACTATATAGTCGTTTTCATTAGTTAAGTTATTCTTACATGCAATGTTGATATACATATCTATATTCTTTTGCGTTACAAAGCTTATTTGAGTTGCTTTTTAGCATGAAAATACTTTTTGATTCCTAACAAAATTTAAGTTTTATTTAATATCAAATTCTTGTTTTAATCTACCATATATTTTTACTATAGTGAAATTGCAAAAATGGTCCCTATGATTTGATCATATTTCAAGTTTGGTCCCTAGATTTTAAAATTGGCAAACCTTAGTTCAAATATTTGAAATTTTGTTGCAAGTTTAGTCCCCACTGTTAGTATACGTTAGTTTTTAACGGTGTGGGTACTAAATCTGCAATATGATCAAACCATAAGTTTTTAATGGTGTGGGTACTAAATCTGCAATATGATCAAACCATAGGGACCAATTGTGCAATTTTCTCTAAAATAAAAAATATAAAAATCCAATAAAATTTAGAAAAATCACAATTTAAGTTAGGAAATTCAAATAAACATTAATAATAAAATTTAATAATAGTAAAAAAAAGATTAAAAAAATATATAAAA
>BJCM01062026.1:0-17500 GCA_018326385.1 Flaveria bidentis | reverse complement strand
ATTGTCCTACCAACTCTTCAATTACAACACCTGTGTTATGTTTAGTATGCTGAATTGGAAATTCCTCCATTATTTTTTGTTTTAGTTTCTGGACATGCTTGTCAAGCCATGCTAAACGCTCTGTGTCATGTCTTATCAGATCAGCACATTCTTGCATGTTTTCCAGAACCTGATGTCTAAGTATTGAATTTTTACTTTGATTCGCACCATATCGGTTGGCAATACTAAACAGTTGTTTAGGTAGAGCATCTCTTCGCCATCGATCGTGCACGTATTGATCAGGGATTTTGTCAATTTTATGATGTCTAAACACACAAAAAACATGACGACACAGATAACCAATACGTGTGAATCCCATGCAAGAACATGTAATCAAGTTTTCAGGTAAATGTAGCGTTACCTATTAAATAAAAATATATGAATGAATAAAATAGTAATATTGTTCAATGAAGCATAATATAATCATTAACAAATGTAGGATAAAATTTAGAAAAGTATTAACCTTGAACTCATTGATAATGTCTGACCTATTGTCTTCATGTGCAATCATATAAATATAGGATCCATCCAGTATCTCGCGATTAGATATGTAACATAACGATGTGCATTTATGTATCTCCTTTTGAACTTCTAAAAAGATGTTGCGTGTGTAAATCTTAGCCGCATGACGTTCGATTGCTAAAGATGTAAGATGTTTTGGTATGGTTGTTGCAGTGCTATATTCTAGCAAACTTTGGTTATACCTTTGCCCATCCATTGCAGAGTCAAAGCACAACAAAAATTAAACAAGAGTATAAGATGCACTTGAGTTGACTTTAAAAAAGGAGTTAGAACTTTCACACCTAGATGTAGTCTTCATTAAACAGCACATGGGTATATCTTTAAAATAACCAGGAACCCATTGATCTCTAATGGAGAACATGTTAGTCAACCATGGGTTATCTTGCAAACTGTACTCTTCCATCAGCAAATTCCATCGATGTTCAAAATCAGATGGCTTCGTATAAACATTCCATACTAACTTATGTATAGATGCACGCAAATTAGTGTTGTTCAACTTGTTCCCAATAACCTATACATCAAAAATAAAAGTGTTTACACATACGTATATTTTAATAAATACTACATACGTGTATGTAAGTCAATGCTATGTGTTCAACAAGTATCCATACAAAAAAATATGAGGTAAAAAAACCGTAAATATTATAGTAAAGAAATATATGTAATTATTACTTTTGATGGAAGTTTCATAGTGATATGCCACATGCACAAACGATGGATTGATTTGTCAAAGACTGTAGTGACCGCTACTTTCATTGACGCATCTTGGTTCGTAAGAATTAACATTGGTTGTTTGTTGTTATGGGCTTTAACGAAACATTTCAATAACCACGTATAAGATTCAATTGTCTCATCATACAACAACCCGGCACCAAATGTGACACACCTTTTATGGTGATCAACACCGGTGAATGGAACAAAAATCATATTATACCTAAAAAGTAAAAAAATGGTTAGACAAATTGTTTTAAATAATAGGTAAACAAATAAGACTTACTTATTTGTCTGGTAGGTTGCATTAAATGCCAAAACATCACCAAAAACTTCATAATTGACCTTCGAAACATTATCCACCCAAAAGAATGATCTAACCTCACCATCAACAGCAACGTATTCAAAACTGAAATTTTCTTTATACATCTCGCGTTCTTTCAATTTATCTACAAACATTTGAGCGTCTCTTTTACCAATGTACTTGGTAATATCACGACTGAAATTTTTATAGTCCGTTTTAGTACCACGCACCATATGATGGCCACCCTTTAAGGCAACTTGTAACCTATGAGCTTTGGTTGGCCCAATATTTGCCAATCGACATTTGGCAATATACTCTTGATCAACAAAATTCAACTTTCGTCTTTTACGTGTCAAATCCAAATTGTCAGAATTCACTAATCCATGGTTATGAACCTCATCGATTTCATATAACTCAAAAGCTGACGTACCTAATATAGCTCTTAGTTTTATACGTGCTCGGCAATTAGTTACTTTAAAATTTGTACGACGAATATTTGACTTTGATGAGGAATCCAAAGTGTCAACAACTTGACCATTAGGCTTACCAGCTTTGGTACACAACATGTATCTGTGAGTAATCATCCCATCCTTTTTTTTCATTGCACCTAACCGAGTAGAAAAACCAGCCTTCTCAGCATACGCTTCATACATATTCATCACATCTTGCCATGTATTGAATTTGGTTCCTACAACAAGCTTGTAATCAGGTAGAACATTAGGAGTCCAAAATCGTGTTCCATTTGGAGATTCATATACATTGGTAGATAAAGAACCTTGACATAAGGTAAAATGTAATAAGTTAGTACATTATTAAAAATTCAATAGAGTTGATTTATTCACAATAACAGGTCAGGGGATATTAAATATATATTAATGCTTACATACACGTAAACATTCTTTAAAAGACATAACATCATGCTACATACATATACGTAATCAAAAATTTAAATTGGAACAAAGTAATCGAACGTATTAGGTATATAAATACCTTCATTTTCAACACCTGTAAGATATATGTGACTATCTCCACGATTCAAATCTGATGGGATAAGATTTATAGAATTGTCTAAAATGAGATTATTACTAGAAGATTGATTACTAATGTTATCGATACATGTTGAAGGATTTGCTTCAACAAACTCTTCAATCTCCATCCCAATTCCATTAACCATTGCAGAAGAAATCGATATATCCATTCTAAAATTATTAAACCCAGATTATACAAGAACAGAGTATCAGACAATCAAAATAAAAAACGTTGATAGAGACTCACCTCCTTTGTATATATGATAGTTTAATTCGATTACCAATCTGAAGAAAAACATACGAATGACGCAAATGCAAAACTTGTAACTGATGAACTCATCAAAAAAACGATCCCATAAAATGTGTCAATATAGTTCGCTTGTAATCAATTGAAACAGATAATAAATAGAGATTTGATATTAATTAAAAATAAATTACTAACAAAATTACATAAATACCCTTTAAAAATAATAAATCTTATTAATTAAAGAAAAATTCTGATTGGATGAATTTGGTTTTCTTGGTTTTCATAAAATTTGTTAGTTTTCTTAGGAACCCTTATATATTTATATATATATATATACATATGTGTGTATATGTACATATGTATATACTAGAAGGGTGTCTGCGCAATGCGGCGGGACAACATTTTACATCTGACACGCTTTTCTAATTTTTGTTAATCATATATCAATATTACAAAAGTTTATTATATTTTTTCTAAACTAAAAATTAAAACACCAAATAAATAGATTTTGCATGATAACTTGTACTTTTATGCATTAAGTTATTGTATCTTACAAAATACATATCTGTTCAGCAAAAAATTTATTTCAAAACGTTTAAAAAATACACATATAAGAAGCATACTATCTCCCTTTAGTTTTATTGTTTGAGATTTTGACCCGCATAAAACTAAATTTATTTTATAATCTTGTTCTAACCCGAACCCATTTTGACTCGTTATAGAACCCGGCCAACAAGCTCAATTTGTTACATCTAATTTTGCTTTAAGAGTTAGCTTATACAAACACTTATTTTTATTATTGAAACACACTCTTACCTCTATATCTCTCTATGAATTTATATGTATGTATAAAGTAAGATAGAGAGAATAAAAATAATTTGGATGCAGCCCCTTCTCTAAGGATGGAGATAAGCTAATCATTCTAATAGATACATATAAGAAGCATACTATCTCTCTTTAGTTTTATTGTTTGAGATTTTGACCCGTATTAGATCAGATACTCGACCCATTTGTCTCACCCATTGCCACCTATATTTAACTATTAAGAAACCTAAGGAGCCATTATTTCTTTCTTATTTGTTAATTTTATCCATTATTATACTATTTTAAAACAAAGACCACAGGATTGACAACTTTTATAGTTTTTTACTGTAAATAAACTCCATTTTATCTTAAAGATCAGAACTTTGAAAATTATTTATAATGATTTTCTCATAATAAGAGTGTGTCTTACCATACAGGCCATGAACCTTCGGATTTGATATACTCTTATGTTGAATTGTTGCCCATAATGGATTTTCAATATTAACTATCTAAAAATCAGTAAGTCAAAAAAATATTTTATGAAATACAAAATTATTTTATAAATGTTAACATAGACATTCACGTTAACAAAGTCTGTTTTCCCTTTTGATCTTTAAGCTGGCAGGTTTACATTCATGATTATGTACAAAATGTCAAAATTGATTCTATAGTTATGTACAATTAATTCAATGTAAGCATATTTCTAAAGTCATTACTGTAAAAGGTCACTTACATTTTTTAAAAATATTCACCATATCAAACACTAGGTATGGTAAACTCGTGTTGAATAAATAAAATATTATTATAATTAAAAATTTTATATATAAAATAATATTCTAAGATATGATATGACTGAAATTATAAATGACTATAAGTAATAAAACAGTAATATCTTCTTTTTAAAAATTTGTTTTTGTATTTTTTTTCTTAATTAGAAATAACATTAATATATAGATTTTTTTGTTAATTTTTTAAATTTTAAAAAATATAAAAAAATATTATTAGTAATTAAGATAGTTATTTAATAAGAGAGAGTGGCGGAAAAATTTTGGTGAGAATGATTGTGGTGTTGATACGTGTTATCCCAAGATAACTTTTTAATAGAGTAGGAAGATAAAACATTAAAAAAGATTAGATAGATGAACCAAAGAACATAAAACAAAAACAAATATACCCGCAACAATTAGAATAGAATCAAGAAAATCAAATACTTATGATTTTCGATCGATCATTTGTTCTATATAAAAAGTTTTAAGGGAACCTTATATCGCGTCAAATAATTCGAATTAAAACTTGTCCTTTAAAATTTAAAGCTATATAACTATACGCCATGTTTAGGATCCCACATATAACCTGTATGTGTCATAAGAGTGAAGCCTATACGTGACATATAACATTAAATGTGTCGTATAGGCGCCCCTATATGACATACATACAGTGTTATAATCCATATATAGGCTTGGCGAATGATTTGTGTGACGACCATTAGATTGTCTTGAAAATAAAAAAGCCATACGTCACGTATAGCATTATACGTCGCGTATATTAGGGTGTCTTTATATTTGGACCTGAACCGTTATTTATTTCTTATTTAAATTTATTATAGTTCATAGCCATTACTTTTTTTCATACAAGGCTTTGATATTCATCATTTTGTTACAAGTTTAAATACGACAATTAATATCTTAACATGAACATGAAGCATCATTTACATTTTGCCAGCTATGGTTTAAAATAGGCGTTATTAATTAAAACAAATGCAGTTTGAAAAACTTCTTTCGATATATAAGTTATAAATTAATTTTGTTGCTGCAATAAATATCAAGTTTTAAAAACTTGTTAGCTCAAAAATCATAACTTTTGATTTCGCGTTATAACTGCATAATATTGCGGTGTCAGCATAATAATTGTACATCTCACCCATTATTTGACAGCATGGGCACATGGCTGCCATAATTCGTAAAATATATTGTGTACATCATTTAAAAAATAAAGTGTTTAGCTAAATTAATTTCACCTCTATAAACTGTTTTCTGGTACACCGTATTTACAGCTAAACTGATAAAATTATATTTTATTGGTTTAATTAGTTGGTTCGTTTTTAAAAACAACCAACCGGTACAAAATTGGTAAATAATCTTCGTCCGTTTTAAACTGTTATTTTGATTCACTTAAACTGATTGATTCATTATTGTACGTGAAAACATAATCTGCTTGAGATAAGCTTCATTATTAACAGGTTGAATTAGTTGGACCAATCATATTTTCTAACTAATGCTTGTAAGTCTACTTTGTCCAATTTTTTACAATAAAAAAGTTCAAATGTTATTAATAATCTTATCTTATTTTATCTTAGTACTCTAATAAAAGAGTAACTTGAGGTGTCACGTGTTAGCATCACAATCATACTCATTAAAATTTTCTCGTTTTTCTCTCATATTAAATAATTACCTTAATTACTAATAATATTATTTAACTTACTTGTACATTTAATATATTAAAAAAAATCTATTTATTAATATTATATATAGATAAACAAAACTTTTATAAAAAATATTTTTTTCTAAAATATAAAACTTTTTCAAAACTAAGAAATATTTTAAAAATTGGTATTTTTAATAGTTCATTTTTTTAAAATGATAAATATTTAATTTGGGAGTTGTAATAAGAAATTTTAAAAATACCATTTTTATACGGTTTTTTTAGAACAAAATGCTTATTTTTTGCAAAAAAATTTAAACAAAATTTTAAAAAGTTAAAAGCAATGTTTTATTAGTTATAGTTATTTCTCATACGTAATTTCAGTCATATCATATCTTAGAATATTATTTATAATCAATAAATTTTATTATGTTAGTATTTTATTTATTAAACACGTGTAAAATTTACTAAAACTAGTATTCTAATAAAATACTACGCTGAACTCTAGAAACCGTAGAAACAAATACCCTTTAAATTTTCGTTTATCACATTAACATACCATATATATTTTCTCTAGAAATACAACTCACACACTTATTTATATCATAATTATTTTACATCTAACTGTCATTGGAGGGTCTCAAATTCTAAAACTCAATAGGAGTTTTGTCAATATAACTACAAATGACTTTATCATGACTTTATCACTAGAAACAATCTCCAACCAACAGTATTTAATTGAGCACCATAAGACGCTTAGGCATCTTAGTATTTCTAAAATAGCATTATTAATGTATATTTGAAGTATTAAATTATTAATTTAAATATTTTGAAAGTATTAAGAACCTTACTAGAAGATGATTAATAATAAACTCCATCGACATGCCATAGTGCTTTGATTTGCTGGGTGTTGATGCTGATTTGAAGTCTTAAAACTCCTTTTCTATTATTAAAATTTGAATTTAGTCAAACTTTTAACACAATTTATTTATTCTCACAATGGGTGCATGGAATAGTTAATTAATTAAATAATTCTTACGAATCTTGATCTTGACTTCTTATTGGTCAAGACATTGTCTGTCACCTTAATTACGGCAATGATATGCGTTCGTTGATAAGAAATTTTCAAAATACTTTAGAAAAAACTCAAAAAGTATTTTATTTTATTTCAGATATATAGAAATAGAAAGAGTAAAATATTATTTTTATTAAAATATTATTTTCATCCCTAACCTTTTATTTAATTTAGCATTTTAATTTATTATTTTTTTCATTTAAGTTACTGTATTCTAAAAAAATGTTATCATTTCAATACATTATACTAACTTCGTTAAGATATTTGTTAAATATGAGAGTATTTTAGTTTTTTTTCAACACTTTAGTTATCCAATTAAAAATAATAATCAATTAATTAATATTCAATTGAAACCAGAAAAACATATGAAGCGACTAGTGAGACTAAGTGCTTCGATTTAAAATTTTCGATTAACTATAATTCATGTTATTCGGGTGAGGTCTACTGTGAGATTTCAATTGACCTTCATGTTTTGTTCGAACGTGCATTATTATTCAATTGATATCTATTGTTGTCGCATTTTGTTTGATTGAGGCATGTTGTTGTCACATTCAAATAAACGTGACAACAATTGAACTCAATCAAACAAAACGTGACAACAACAGAACTAAATCCCACAATAGACCTCAATCGAATAAAGGTACACGTTAGAACAAAACGTAAAGATTAAATGAAATCTCACAACAAACCTCAATCGAACAACATGAGTTAGAGTTAATCGAATAATTTAAATTAAAGCGTCTGATCTTACTAGTCACTTCATATGTTTTTAGTTTTAATTAGATATTAATTGTTTAATTTGTTTAATTGGATAATTAGGATGTTGAAGAAGACTAAAATACCTTCACATTTAACAAGGATATTAACAAAGTTAGTGGAGTCAATGAAAATAAAAATAGTTGGTAAACTACAATGACTGAAATAGTAAAAAATAATAATTTTGAATTGAAATGATAAATTCAAAACTAAAATAACTAAAATACCCTCATGTAATAATGTCTTTAAAGTGTTCTAAGCTTTTGTAGAGAAAATGTCACTGAATAGTAATCAAGTTTCAAAAGTGTTATATTTAAGTTACTTATACATATTTTGCACAAATTAAATCATCAAGTCGAGTTATTACCGAATTATTTTGAGTCAGGAAATAAATAAAGAAGTAGATGTGAACAATGATGTTAGGACCAGATCGGACCGGCCGGTCCAACCGGGGATCAGCTAGGTGGCCGGTCCGGTTTGCTATGGTTCGTTTTGGGCTGGTCGAATTGGGAAATTCGGACCGGTTTGAACCGGATTTTGTTTTTTATTTTATTTTAATGGGTAAAAACGGGGTGTTGAACCATAAATTAGTGTGTTAGATATACAAATATAGTTAAGTTTAATACATAATTATAAAATACATATATAAATCATATATAAATTACTTATATTTAAATATACATATATATATAACTGATCCGGTTCTTAAATCTGATCCGACCACCAAACCAGTAAAGCGTCTGGTTCGACGTTTGATCAAATTCTAAAACCGTTGGATGTGAAGGTCAAGATTTATAATATATTTTACCATTGAAATAATAGGTCAAACTTTAAATTAAACAACACACATATATAAGATTTGATTTGTTTTTATCTTTTACATTACATTATAAAAGCCTTTTGAGGGGTTTTATGTTTTTGTTTGTGAATGACAAAAACAGAAAGAAATGGTAAAAAAAGGGCAGAGGAAGTCACGTGACATGAAGGTTGACCCAATGTAAAGAGTAAAGACAGCTGCGACAACTTTAAATGTCAAATTTTTATCACATGGTATTCCCAGAACCAAAATTACAACAAAAAAAATTAAAAATTTTTTATAACACCAACATTAGATGCTTCAAATACACGCTTTAATGAAGAATATATTATTGGTAGTAGCGATGCTTAGTTACATGGAGTTGTAAATATGATGTAATGTAACTAAACTTAGATGTAAGACAGCTTAAAGTCATGTTGTATTAGTTAATTCACACTAAAATTCATCACTTTAGTTAGATGCTTATAACCTTTTTTTAAATATATTTTACCCTCAATATTAAAATGTAATTTGTTCATAAAGTTTCTTCTAACACGTCTCTTGTTTGTGTGATGTTAATTATAACTTTTCAAGGAGTGAACCGTTGTGAATGAAAGAAACCTTCATATGGAGAATAAGACCGAGAAAAGTAGTTGCTAATTATCTAACTAAAATGTCATAGTTTATACATAAATAACAAAATGTTGTTGTTCTTATACTATTTACATCTAAGCTTAGGTATGCGATAATAATATATTCGTTTTTCTTATACATGATACGCACATTAAAATAGTTCATATAATTGTTTAGATTACAACTCCGGAAACTCATCTTATTGTTGGAGAAATCATATTTTTGAGGGATTCTACTTGAGTCCAACCTCCTATTACGTACATAACTCCTAATAGTTTCGGCTTATAAAATCATCTTTTATTCAGTAGGTCTTAACTAATATCACTTGGGATTTATGTTGTACACTTTTACACTCTTAACCAAAACTCTAGATCATACACATACACGCACAAGAGAAATTGTTAGGGACAAAGTCGACGATAGATATGTACTTAACAAAAAGAAAAATCTTGTTAGCTATCATGTCATTTCAATATAACCCCATCCTACTTATCAACTATTCTTACATCTCATGAGTTACCTTAACCAAATTGTCCAACTTATCATATTCCATCAGCAAATAATAATAAAAATACGTTACTTAAACTGAAAATATATCATAACATGTTACTTTTCACACGCAATATTCTCTTTATTTTCATAATATAGTATGTTATCTTAGTAAAACAATACAACAACAATATTATTATTTCCATAGTTGCTTTCATGTTATTTCCCTCCTTTACAAAAGAATTCAAAAAACAAATAAAAAAAACAAGCACACACGTACACACACCCACAATGTGTGATTATATATACTATACATCTCTTCAAGAAATTCCCCCCTTATTTTCTGCTTTCATATCTCTCACTCTTGCTATCCCCCAACCACTCAACTCTTTCACACACACAAACACACACAATCATGGAAATCAACTCGATTTCCAAGTGGGTTTTGTTCTTCATGATCGCAATTCAATTGGGTTGTCAATTGATTTCGTGTACGGTCACGTATGACGGTAAAGCCATTGTTATCAATGGTCGAAGAAGAATACTCATATCTGGCGCAATTCATTATCCCAGAAGCACTCCTGAGGTGTTGTGATCGTCAATTGTTGATTGTTTTGGTTTGATTTTGATGGGTTTTTGATGGATTTGGGTTTGTGGGTTTGATTTTGCAGATGTGGGAAGATATTATTGTGAAGGCGAAAGAAGGGGGATTGGATGTGATTGAAACTTATGTGTTCTGGAATGTTCATGAACCTTCTCCTGGCAATGTATTTTCTCTCATCCTTTTGAAAATTTTGAAATATTAGTAACCATTTTTGTGTGATTTTTGAAGTTGGAAGAAACTATACTTCCTGTAAGTAAGGAACAATATATGTATGTATGCATGCATGTATGTATTAATATGTCTATGTATGTGTTTATGCATATATGTATGTATGTATGTATATGTGTGCGTATGTATGTATATATGTATGTATGTATGTGTGTGTGTGGATGTATGAGACCATCCAACTAAAACCCATGCATATCTTGTCATTTAACTGCCATACTTTTCCAACCATGGTTTGCATCATATATATGAATCCAAATTTTTAAAGATTATTAAATCATTTTTAAAAGCTAACTATTGTTTGATTAATTAATAGATCATGAACTTACTTTATAGATGATATGTTATCTTATTGTTTTGTTTCATAGTTTTTTAACTTAATTTTTTTGTTTGGGAAAAACAAAAAAAAGTATAATTTTGAAGGGAGATACGATTTGGTGAGATTCTTAAAGACGGTGCAAAAAGCAGGCCTTTATGCTCATCTCAGAATTGGACCTTATGTTTGTGCGGAGTGGAATTTCGGGTAATTTCTATTAATTTGTGCACAAAAAACTTATAATGTTTATTAAAGTAACAAATTTAATCAGAATTCTAATAATGTGTATCATACTAAATTTATGATTTTAAAAAAGTATCCATGAAGATTGAAATTATTATCAATTTATCTATCAGCAGACCTAAAACTGGATATTTGATTATATAACACTGATAACTTAAAATAAAATATTAGCTTGACACTCTATTGTAATTATACTTATCTATGTTTTTTAATAATTCACAGGTGAAAAAACTACAAAAATAAATCATAGATTCTTTTATTAAGAATATTAATAATTATCATAATAATAATAGTTGTATACTACTTAAATAGTTCAAACGCAAAAGGTTATAAAATTTAAAAAAACTAATGAATGATTTTAGTATGTCAGATTTATATCATGTGTGAATCACATTTAAAACAGCTAACCTTTTAAATTAATAACACAACATATTTGTTTGCATAATGAAATGATAACTAAACTGGTGCAATTAATGATAATTTGATTAAAACTCTTCTGAAATAACAAAAATAGAATCTATCATTTTTATATATTAAACAGTTATTTATTATTTACTGTATAAAATTTTCAGAGGATTCCCAGTTTGGCTGAAGTATGTACCTGGCATTAGTTTCAGAACTGATAATGAGCCATTTAAGGTGACAATTTCTCAATTTATTTCATTAAAATTAATGCTAAATTATTCTATAGTTTAATTATTTTTTGAATTTTTGCAGAGGGCCATGCAAGGGTTCACTGAAAAAATTGTGAACTTGTTGAAGTATGAAAATTTGTTTGAATCCCAAGGAGGCCCAATTATACTCTCTCAGGTTAATCACTTGTGTACTGTTTGCTATTAGCAAATTTGTAATATCAATCTTTTATTTGGGTATCATACATTTATTATTATCAATACTACAACAATATTCAAACACACAGTAGTACTGCAACACCAACTTGTATCTTATGTAGTAAAATTTGTACAGATAGAGAATGAGTATGGGGTGCTTGATAAGAAATATGGAGCTGCTGGATATAACTACATGACTTGGGCCGCAGAAATGGCTGTTGGATTACGAACTGGTGTCCCTTGGACCATGTGCAAACAAGATGATGCCCCTGACCCAATTGTAAGCATTATTCCAGCCCGGCCCATTTACCACTAGTCTACAATCTTGATCTTAGTAATTTTATTCGGGCTGCAATTAACTAAACTTTTAACGAACAATTTGTGAATTGAGGTTTGTTTATATTTGTTCATTTAGTAAATGAAAGAACGTGGACACGAAATTTTGTTAATTTTCTTCAACAAACAAACATAAACAGAGACCAGGCACGTTCATTTATTTTCGTGAACGTTCGATAATTTCTTTCTTTATATATGTTTATGTTTGTTCATTTAAACGTTTTATAGTATCTTGTAATTTTATATGATTGGTTTTAATTTTTAAACATATGAAACCTTAGTTATACTATATGCCCCAACTAACATTTGTCATATATGTTCATGAACGTTTAGTAATGTGTTCATTTAGTGTAAAATTAGTGAACGAACACCAACTCATACGAATATATTCATTTCCTTAATGAATGAATAGGAACAACCAATCTTGTTTGATATGTGTTTGTAAACAGTTCATGAATAAGTTTCTTTCATTAACAAACGAAAACAAACAAGACTTTACTCGTATTCGTTTGTGTCCCTAATTTTATTTATCAAACTTTCTGGGCCTGGGTCTTGGCCTGGCTATGGGTTGGATTTTAACTCGGAAACACCATGTGCAGATAAACACATGCAATGGCTTCTATTGTGATACTTTCAAGCCCAATAAGCCACACAAACCAACTATTTGGACAGAAGCATGGACGGGATGGTATTGTCTTTTATCTCTTCTTAAAAACATTAAATAAGAGTTACATATGTACATTACAAAAAAAGAAAGTTATATAATCAAAATGAATGTAACGTGAACTTCTTTCATTGATTCCCTACAGGTTTACGGAGTTTGGTGGTGCGGTTCACAAGAGGCCCGTTCAGGATTTGGCGTTTGCTGTTGCAAAATTCATACAACGGGGCGGGTCGTTTGTCAATTACTACATGGTTTGTTTTTCATTATACAGTCTTAGTGACTATATGATAAAATGTGTTTACAATATTCGATGTTGGCTTGAAATATGAAATGTTTATGTTTAAAACACAGTACCATGGAGGCACGAACTTTGGGCGGTCTGCAGGAGGCCCGTTCATCACTACTAGTTATGATTATGATGCTCCACTAGACGAATATGGTAATCTTTTAAACATGAGCAGGTTCCATACTTCAAAATTTATACACAATCTTCTATCATTGCTAAGAATCCCAAATATGATGTTTGTTTGATCTCAAAGTCAAAGTCTTTATGAATGCAAGAGTTGACTAATTATGTGAATCTTTACAGGCTTGATCAGACAACCGAAATACGGTCATTTGAAAGAGCTTCACAAAGCGATCAAAGAATGTGAACCAGCTTTAGTTTCTGGAGATCCTACTGTCTTCTCTTTAGGACACAATCAACAGGTTCTCATCATCATTGAACTCTTATCTTAAACTTTAATAAAAATCAAGAAAATTTGTGCTAAATGATTATCAATCTCCAGGCGCATGTATACTATTCCGAATATGGACATTGTGCAGCCTTTCTAGCAAACTATGACACAACTAATGCCACCCGAGTGATGTTCAATAACAAGCACCATACCTTACTTCCATGGTCCATAAGTATTCTTCCTGATTGTAACAATATTGTCTTCAATACAGCCAAAGTATGTCATTTGATTCGTACTTTACTAACAATCATGTTTTTTGTGTCTGACAAGATGACATCTGACAAACTGTGCAGATTGGAGTTCAATCAACACGAATGACAATGTTACCAGCCAACTCCCAGATGTTTTCATGGCAGACATATAGTGAAGATATAACCACTAGTGTTGAAGACTCTGCTTTCACCACATATGGTCTTTTGGACCAAGTAAATGTCACTAGAGATGCTAGTGATTATCTTTGGTATATAACCAGGTATGCATTGTATATGCAACTCTATTTATTCTTTTGTAAAAATGAATGTTTTCATGACTCAAATCCATGAGTTACAGTGTTGATGTTGGCCCGTACGAGTCTTTCTTGCATGGTGGGGAGCATCCTAAGCTCTTAGTGCAGTCAACTGGGCACGCTCTTCATGTCTTCATAAACGGAAAACTGTCTGGTAAATGTCTTGCTTTCATTTTGAATCTGCAACAAACTGATTTTGATATTATAGTTCATCATACTTTTTAGAAAATAATAGATAGTTATATTGAAAGATGCAATAGGTGTTATAGATGCAACATAAAATGGTTATTTTTGGTGATAGATAAAGAAAGAGAGACTAATATATGTTGAATCCTCAACTGTACCTATATATTTTTAAGGTTCGGCTTATGGAACAAGGGAAAATAGGAGAATCAAATACAGCAATAGGATCAAACTGCGTGCTGGAAGGAACAAGATTGCGTTACTCAGTGTTGCCATGGGATTATCGGTTCGTTTCTTGTCTTTTTAATATGCTGATTCTACAATGCTCGATCAACTCTAACACTGGTTATTTTTTTAAGAATATTGGGGGACATTATGAGAGTTGGGAGACTGGAGTACTAGGTCCAGTGGTTCTGTATGGTCTTGACCATGGAAAACGGGACTTGACCCACGCCAAATGGTCTTACCAGGTTTGGTCCACACATGCTGACCCTTTTTATGTTGTATGCTCGAGTTGTATACTTGTATACTAAGATGTCACTCATGGTTCTCTCAGGTTGGTTTGAAGGGTGAGGCCATGGATGTTATTTCCCCAAACGGTATGTCTTCCGTTGAATGGGTGCAGGGTTCACTAATCGCACAAAATAGTCAGCCGCTGACATGGCACAAGGTATGACAAACTGAATCATGTGGGTTTGTGGCGACTGGCGAGGTCTTATAACTAACCAGAACATTTGCAGGCTTACTTCAATGAACCTAATGGCAATGAACCATTGGCTCTAGACATGCAAAGTATGGGGAAGGGTCAAGTGTGGATCAATGGTCAAAGCATCGGACGATACTGGACAGCTTATGCAACTGGTGATTGCCATCGCTGTCATTATAATGGAAATTATCGCCCTACTAAGTGTCAAGTAGGCTGCGGTCGACCAACCCAACGATGGTAAAACTGCCAACAAACCATAAAACTTATTTTTTGAGGACAAGGCTCAGTTTAGTCTAAACAATGTTGCAGGTATCATGTACCTAGATCATGGTTAAAACCAACAGGCAATATATTGGTACTATTTGAAGAACTCGGGGGCGATCCCACGAGGATCACACTAACAAAGAGATCAATGACAAGTGTATGTGCTGATGTGTTTGAACATCACCCAAACACCAAGGATTGGCACACTGAAAGCTATGGGAAAACGCAACCAGTTCGTAGACCAAAAATTCACCTTCAATGCAATCGGGGTTTATTAATATCTTCAATTAAATTTGCAAGCTTTGGAACTCCTATCGGAACGTGTGGTACCTTCAAAAGAGGAATTTGTCATGCTCCTGCCTCATATGGTGTTATTAGAAAGGTACTTTTTTATATACTGCATACATATACAGTTCTACTTGTATGAAGCAGGGGTTAATGGATTTTGTGTTGTGCAGAGGTGCATAGGAAAAGAAAGATGTGCAGTTACCATATCAAACAAAAACTTTGGTCAAGACCCATGTCCAAACACATTGAAACGGTTGACAGTTGAAGCCGTTTGCGCTCCGACTACAACGGGTTGAACTGAACACACAGAACACTCGAACTAATCCGACACGAATTGTAATTTAGATTAGCTTCTTCACAGGGTTTTTTTTATTTAATTTTATCATAGATTTACATAAGTTAGTGAGGATACTGAGAATTCTAAATTGTGAGGCTGTGATGGATCCTGATCACGGTCCTTTGATTTTTTAAATCTGAACCAGATCCTAGAGATGGGTTCATAAATCCTATACTGAACATCATGGACAGTTGTCTCATGGAGATATATAAATGAAATTTGTGTGGTCAAAGTCAATTGTTGAACTATTGTTAGTTTGTTACAAATAACTATATTTCCCCTGAAAAAATTACACAGCCGGGTTATACTTATTAACAAGTACCATGAATGAAAGGTGCATACAGTATATTTGTAACAAAATCCATATCGATTTTCACTTAAAAGGGTCAAACAGAACCTTTTCTGGAGTTGACAACTGAGATGAAATGGTAAGATTATAAAGGAGTGAATTGAATTTTATTGATAAATTTGGTTACAATATATAAATATTATATAATGCAAACCTTAAAACCTAACTGGTTTTAATAACCCTAATAATATTGACAATAACGATCATGAAGTTATTTCTAACTTTAGCATTCTTAAATCGATTAAGCACCATATCATCAATTGATATCTCAGTGATTTCAACGTTAAGGAAGAACAGAGGATAAAGTCTATTTGAAGAAGTCATTTATCACTGATTCACAACGCTCTATTCGCACATGTAGTGCCTATATCAACACTAAATGTTAAATTTCTCGTGTAATAAAGTTTCAACTCGTTAAACGAAACACGTGTACTCGGTCATTGCAACAACATCAGCAGTTACTACAAGAGTACAAGTCTTAAATCTACAAACGTAATTCATATTGCAGATAGTTCTAATTTTGATCTAATAAAGAAGTTAAGAAACAAAACCCTAACTCGTTAGAATTCCCATTTCGAATTATTTTCTAGTGATTTTTGAGCAAGCCACGAGCTTTTTAAACAGTCTTACATGCGGCCTTTGAGCGAGCCATGAGGCACAACTGTAGGACTCGCAAATCATGTTTTATCGTGTTTAACGGGTTACAGATGACACGATTAGCACAAGTATACGACACCTTTAACACTTAGATATGGTAGTTTGAGTGTAACAGTTATATGGTATCAATAAAAAAATGATAAATCCAAGACTCCTAATTATTTTTAAAAAATAAAAAAAATGCATAGTGCACTTTTTTGCTAAACAGGTTTTATCGTGTCTAAACAGATACCCATTTTGCTAGTCGCGCAAGCTTTTGGTAACCGTATGCCTATATCATATAAAATGGTCGTTGGTGGTTGGAAGTGGAGGTGCGATAAAATATTACCGTACGCAATATTTGGTAATATAACATTTAGACCTTATAATATTTAAAATATTTTTAAAAGTAGTTATTAAGAGAAAAAATGACAATGATAAATATATATATA
>BJCM01062025.1:0-19039 GCA_018326385.1 Flaveria bidentis | reverse complement strand
TGTAAAACTTTGTCAAGGTTTGATTATGCATTCTGTCTTACATCCCTAGTTTACTTTGTTCTCTAACTTACAACATGAATTGCCATATTTTATATACTTATGTATTGAAAACTATGGAAATGTCACCAACATTTTTGTTGACATTTTATTTTTAACATGTTTCAGGAAATACTCAAGCTTGATTTCTACTCTTCGAAGCTTACACATCTAGGAATGGACCTAGATAAATAAATGGAATAAATGACTTGTTATGTTTATTTTAATTTCTTTAAGATTTATGATTGTAATGGTACCATTGGAATTTATGATTAATATATATTTGGGATTATTAATAGCGTTATGTGGCTGTGAACGATCTTAACTCTCACTCCTCGACGTTTCCGCCGTCAAGGTTGGGGTGTGACACAGCCAATGGTTGTGGTGGCCAACAGTGGGCATTGGACGACGACGGTGGTGGGTGGTGTTGATAACTAATGATAGAAGAATAAATGGAATGAAAAATAAAAGATATGAATGAAATAAACTTAAGGGAATGGAATCAACTTTGTAATGATTTATTTTATTATCTCCAACAACCGAACATGTTTTTTTCATTCACTCAATGGTTCATGACTTTCCGCACTCATTCCTGCGTACCAAACGTTATCTTATTTCTTACGACAAATGCACGATTTTGCTTCAGATAATAAGTATTATCTATTTATTTTAATCGAGTCCATTTATCCATTTTCCAACCTACTCATAAGAAAATTCACAACTGAAAACTTCGGACTCACCAATGAGTCCTAGATCAAGTGGTTTAGGAGGAGGCATCCCATGACTTTTCAAAGTGGAGGTCATGGGTTAAAGTTTCACTACGTACAATATGTTTTAAGTGGGCCAAAGATTTTATCACAGTAGGCCTTGAGTGGCGGGTTTCCCTTGGAATGGTGCGCGAGCCGGGTCACCAGTACTGTCTGTGTTCGTGGGCGTGAGTGGCCTTTCACCAATAGGTTTACTTGGGTGATCGGACTTAAAAATTATTTGTTTTCTATTAAAGAAAAAAAACTTCGGACTCAACCCATCGATACGAGACGATTTGACTAAACCTACCACGAGATTCACACATTTAAGGCAGTCTTCAAGCCTACGTGGACCAACCCATAATGCTCAACACAAAGAACTCTCGAGAGGTTCACATTCGACTACCAAAACAACTCTACACCACACCCCATCAGATTCCACACACATCATCATCATCATCTATTCATCATCTATTCATCATCTATTCATCATCTATTCATCAACATCATCCAATCCAATCCATCAGATTCCGATATTTGACCAAAAGTCAAAATACCCCCTTCTTCCGTACACAAAACCACATGTCCCGCGAACCACAGGATCACCAAAGTTAACCACATTGCTATAAGAACACTTCACCTACCCCAAATTCCACCGGAGAAAGCAGACCCATCGATTTTCCGGCGAAAAGATCATATCTTTAATGGCTGCTGCTTCCATTAACGCCACCGTGGTCTCTTTATACAAACCACCGGTGAAAGATTTCAAAGATTTGAGATCAATCGTACCCACTTCACAAACGCCCAAATTCTTGACGAAATCGAAGGTCGCCGGAGCGGTGAAGGCGGTGGCGAAGGAGCAAGATGTGATTCCGGTGAAGAGTGGTGATCTGACGGATCATCAAGTTGGGAGCTTGGTGGGTGAGATTGAAAGAGGGATTGATGGGGATGAAGGGGTGCAGTTGATCGGTGGATTTGGTGGTGGTGAAGGGAGATTGTCGTTTGAAGGTGGGTTTTCGTCGGCGACGGCGACGGTGAGTGGTGGTGGTGGTGGTGGTGATGGTGGTGAAGGTGAAAGTGTTGATAGGTTGATGGATAGAGCTATTAATGCTGCTATTGTTCTTGCTGCTGGTACTTTTGGTATCACTAAATTGCTCACCATTGATTGTGATTATTGGCATGTGAGTTCATCATTTTCACCTTCGATTTAATCACTTTATGGTTAATTAGTTATGCTAATTTGGGGGTTATGTTATGAGAATATTGTTTTGTTGTGCTTGTGATGAATCTTTGTGTGGTTGAGATGTTTTGGTTCTTTTATGCAATTTGGGGATTATGTTGTGAAAGTATTGTTTTCTTGTGCTTGTGAATCTGTATGTGGTGTGGAGGTTGTGGTTCTGTTTTAGTGCTACTAGTTTCAATCTTGAAGAAATGATTTTTAGAAACAGTTTGGGTTCGGTTTGGGTTACGTTCAAGCTTGATCTTGTGAAAGGTGTAAGTGTAATGGTAGAAACAAAGGGTTTTATTGGTTTTTCATGCTAAATTTATAGAATTTCATTGTAAGTTTGATGCTTGTTGGCTGTTGTAACATGAATTAAGTGATTAGGCTTTGGAAACTCTTTGGGTTGGTTCTTGTGGCCTCGAGATATAAATTAGCTACAAACATGAAAGGGAACATCTCTCTGATGGTTGTGGCCTATGGTTGCTTTGGCATGGTTCATAAGCTT
Source organism: Flaveria bidentis (assembly GCA_018326385.1). Lineage (NCBI taxonomy): Eukaryota > Viridiplantae > Streptophyta > Magnoliopsida > Asterales > Asteraceae > Flaveria > Flaveria bidentis. The sequence goes on along the minus strand of BJCM01062025.1, from coordinate 16,530 downwards.
GAATCTTGTGTATGCATATGTATGTTATATGCATGTGACATATGGCTGTTATCTAGGAGCAGCTACTAGAGGGGAAAAGGGGGGTGTTTACTGTTTAAGATTTATCAAATTTTTAGTAGTCACAGTTGGGTCTCGAGTTTAATAAGATAACACGAAAATTTACATGAGAAATTGTTTATTAGATTTGTAAGAGTTGAATGCTAAAACTAAAGTTACACATAAAACATTTCATAACTAGGAGATCTCATATATTGAAGAACTCACATTACGAAAGGTTTGTTTGTAGCTTAAATACAAACAAATAATTCTTTAGTAAGTGATAACAAACTCAAAGATAGATATCAAAGGGGCTAATCGAGACTCATTACGTTTACAGTAAAATTTCTCAAGACCTAAACTATTACAATTAAATGGAGGGTCAATGTTTAACCAGTGAGTACCATCCACTTCTACTCCGAATGATACGATTTGACAAATAGTGGAGTCGTTATGAGACGAGCATTTATAGATTTTACTTGCATTTTTGTATTAGTATCGTTCTTAAGCGTTTTAAGACAAACCCTTTATTTAGAATACGCTTATTCCCTTTAATCTTTATGCATGTCATAGAAATACTTTAGCATCTAAATTTGGCTTTTGATTTGGTTTGATGATAGCACATAATAATTCATCAAATTAGATGATGGTGATGTATGTATCTCACTCATTACATCCTTCATATCACAGGGTTGGACCATATATGAAATACTGAGATATGCACCTCAACACAATTGGAGTGCATACGAAGAAGCTCTTAAAGAAAATCCGCTTTTGGCAAAAATGATGATAAGTGGAGTTGTGTATTCAATTGGAGATTGGATTGCACAGGTTCGTTTCTTTCTTTAAATCGACATTTTTTCCACTGCTGACAAAAATGATGATAATTAGCTCAAATAACAAATGGTTTTATTATAAAAACTTGCAGTGTTGTGAAGGGAAACCACTATTGGAGTTTGATCGCACTCGCATGTTTAGGTCCGGCCTTGTGGGCTTCACCCTACACGGGTCACTCTCTCACTACTACTACTATTTCTGTGAGGTAAACATTGCAATTTAGGTTTGAACTTTGAAATGATTTTCTTTTTACTTGGAGGTCAAATAATCAAATTTTGATTATCATTATCATATCAGCTCCAACAAAAAAATTGATTAATCAAGGTAATATAAATAAAATTTAACCATTCATCGCTCCCAACTGGAGAGACTATTGTACTTCCATCTCAAAAAATGACAATTTTTGGCCAAATTATCTGTAATTTTCTTAATTTGTTTTGAATTTTCCAAAAAAACTTTTAAACATTAAAAATAACACATTTTATGGTCATTTTACCACATCAAAAATACTACTTCTACCCTGTGTTTTGCTATAGGTGATTATCTGATTCTTTGGGTTATTTAACATGATACAATCACCTTGAAAAATTGTACATTTAGACATACTTTTCTTGCCGTTTTAGTTTCATGTAATGATGAATAACATTCTTGTTTTATTCAGGCACTTTTCCCCTTTCAAGATTGGTGGGTGGTACCTGTTAAGGTAGCCTTTGATCAAACCGCATGGTCAGCAGTATGGAACAGCATTTATTTTGTAGTTCTGGGGCTATTACGGTTGGATTCACCAGCTACTATTTTTAAAGAATTAAAGGCGACATTTTTTCCCATGTTGACAGTAAGTAGACATTAAATCCTCTTATTTGTGCCAGAAATATTAAATGTGATCCACTGATAAGAGTATAACATTGTATCATTTTCTTAAAACATTTTAGGCGGGTTGGAAACTTTGGCCGTTTGCTCACATTATAACGTATGGTGTCGTGCCTGTTGAACAAAGACTCTTGTGGGTTGATTGTGTTGAGCTGATTTGGGTCACTATCCTTTCAACGTAAGTATCTTGTGGAATATAAACTTAAAGATGTTGTTTAGTTAGATTTTATTAATATAGAATTATAGATGAATTCACTTTATTTTTTTGACAGTTTGTCGAATGAAAAATCAGAAGCAAGGATATTAGATGCACCCGCAGACCCGAATACAATGTCATCTTTTGAATCTTCAGAGGTATGTCGACGCATAATGGAAACACATAAAAGTTAAAACACACATATGTTCTATGTTCTATGTTCTATCGAGATTTCAAAACTCGAAATTATGCCTAAATACTTCTAGCATAGCTCGTGATTTTGATGAAATCCCTGATTCATGTGGTTTACACGGGAAAAAGAAATAAAAATAAACCACCCTTGCTCAGGTTAGGGTTTTTTGGTCATCTTGAAAAAGCTTTTGTCCATTTCCTTATTAATAAATAATGTGTTAATATTGGTTATACAAATCATATTAATACAGTAATAATCTTAATCTTTGGAAAAAATGATTTTGGAGGTTGTATGCATTCAAAATTAGATTTTTGGGCGACTTTCAACCTGTTCAACTCATTCGACCCATTCTCCTATCAGCTAATTGCTTTATTGAACCTCTGATATAGCCAAATGACCCATTCATAGGGATTGAAATCACCACATTCAGTTCTTAATATGTTCATCATCAGTCATATCATTGAACAATTTTCTTGATCTTTTGTATTATCAGGAATCAATATCCAAAAACCCGCATTAATGACATAAGAAACTGAACAATTTCTCCAGTATCCATGACCAAGATCTTCATTTGATGTCGGGTTTGATCTAAAAACGTTGCAAGAAAGGTAAAATGGTAGATCCACATACGCTGCAAGACGTTTGTGTGGATCATAAGTGATATTTGTATAACCCTTTTGAGCAGATTTCTTTCTGTTTATATCTATCTGTACATCATACTCTCCCTTGTTCTTCCTCTTTTTTCTTTTCCATTTTTGACAGTTTAGCTGGTATTCAAGATCCATGATATCACTGTAAAAGTCACCTTTATATAGCAATTTGTATAGTTATTAACTTTTTGCACATGATAAACTGGAGATCTTGAAATGGAAGAGCATATTTTGATGACTTCTGGTGGTAAGGGATGACCCTTTTGGCGGAGAAGGGTTTGCAGCCTGGTGGAGGCGGTGGTTTATCGTCTTCGGGCTTGTTTTTGGTTGGTTTTCACGATTTAGAAAGTTGACTTTGACTTAATTACTGACTTGGTGTTGACTGTTGATGGGGTACCACCTCAAATACAACTCAAATCATTGTTAAAAAGATTAAGTGTAGTACGATGACACCAAGCTAAGGAAACTAGGTGGAATAGCACAACCTCGGTCACGGCTTAAGAGGGTGTGCCTCAGCCACAACTCACAACCAACCCCTCATCCAGACTTTAAAGTAAACAGCAAAGGGACTGTTAATGTGTCAAGATAAAACAAGTTCATGGATCACAAGTTAAGAAGTGTAGGACCTCGACTGTGGCTGACACAAGAGGAGGACCATTATTGCGATTCAATAAGTATACCTTCCAACTCGACTACATAAAATGAGTTGTCCCTATAGCCTCAGTAACGTGTAAATGTTACGAATAACAATACAAAGAATAAGGCAGGCCTACCCATAGTTGTGACTTACATAGGAATACAACCTCAAGGCTCAGTAAGAAAAGGAGAGGTAGTCGGTTACTAACACTTGGGAATTTCAAACAAAGGTAAACGAGACGGAGTCTTAACAAGAAAGAAATACATTTATCGGTTGCCAGGGAATATAAATAGACCACAACACAACAAAATATATAAGTTAAGCTCTGAAGAGAACAACAAAATATATAACTTAAGCTCTGAAGAAGACAACAACATGAGCACAAGCTCAACTAAAAATAACAGAGTACCAAAGTAAACTACAGAAACAAGACATTATCTTATGTTAGAAACCCTTTATAACATGAGAATACAGAACCCTCTATCCAAGAAAGTTATAAATATCACCCTTCACCAACAGGTTAACACATGCACACGAAAATTCATAACTCTTTACCCTCTCACATAATACCATTAACTTATCTTCTTTAGTTTTAGCCTCTCATACCCGTCATTTTTACTCTCACTCATACATCTATGCTTATATTTGATACATCTTATACACGTACTAACTTGAGTTGTGGAATGCTGAATGCCCTCGAAGCTTAAGCTCCAGGGCAGTCTAATGAATTCTTTGTGGTTGCAGCCTATATATCTAAGAAGAACTGAAACGAAACTATATCACCCTTTGGATGAATCTGAACCGGATGGGTCACTTCTCTTGCACTGCTTCTTCTTCGACTCGCCTCTAGGTAAGGAATTTGAAGCAACAACTATCAATGTTTTCAGAACTGGATTGAATAGTGAACCGGTCACCTCATAGGTTCACTAGTTAGAGCCGTTGGAATGGTCAAACCGGATTTAAAAACTAATAATATTATGAATAAACGAAAGGAGCCAACTTCTTTCAAGTAAAATGATTTAAAAATTCTTTAAAATTATGAAGGGATTCAAGAAAAGGAGTAATTAGGGTATAACTTTGACCATTGATTTTGTAACAAGATATCATGTTATATCCTCCACAATATTTCATGTTGAAATTCATTAATAATAAGAAGGAAAACAGATCAAATAGCAAACAGTAAACATCAAAATTAGTCATTAGTGGGTTCAACAAACATGTATCAACTTTCACACTCCTACTTTATGAGATATACTAATGTGCAATACTTGTAAAACATTTTCAACTATTAACTTTGGTCACCACTTGGTTACCGAGGTTGGGTTGTGAAGTTTTCATGGTTATTAAGATTGTCGGGAACGACGGTCAAGTGATCTTTGTTGTTAATTTGCTACCCGATCTACTCAAATTAGATTAACCAATAATTGACTGTCATTATATTTTTACCCAAATCGATCTACCCAAAACCAAAAACTATCCAATCTCCACAGTTTTGGCTTCGACCACCCAAGATCCCCTACCCAAACCGCCGTCAGCTATGTTGCCGAGTGACCCCCGGCACCCAAACTTTTCTACTGAGGGTGCCCCGAGTACCCTTAAACTAGAACAAGTTATCGTTCAAGTTAGAAAACTTGATCCGTTGTTTTAAATTCAGTAACCTACTTTTTAGGCACACCAATTCTCATGAGAGCCAAATAAGCAATAACCCGATAAAAGACCAGCATTACAGCCAAAACAACAATAGAGATCACTTGCCCATCAAGCCCAACGCTATTAATAGCTGGAAAATCCGCAACCAAACACGTTTGGTTAGCACATTGGTAGGTCTGGCCATGCTCATATTGTGACCCGATCAAGAGCTTGTACGTATGTTGACTGATCGATACAAACTTAATCCACGATATAAAAACAGGCACGTGTTGGACATAATATCCCCCGGCTAATGTGAAGGATAACATGATCACGGACCCTAGAATTGTGGCTGACTTCTGGTCCATGATAAGTGCGCCTAGAGCTAGTCCTAGCCCTTGCGAGACCAAGACGCTTAGGAGAAGTGCAAACAACGCGTACATGAAACTTCCGAATGTTGGTTTGAGCCCCGCCATCCAATAGGTTATGATGCAAAACAACGCGGGTAGGACCATCTCCATTGGAAGATCTCCTAAGGTTCTCGACACGAAATAAGATGAAAGTTTGTACATTCCGGAAGATCTCTCTTTGCCCAACATTAGTCGTTCTTGAGGGAATGTGAAAATGGCTTGAAATATAGGGAAAAAGCCCCAAAATCCAGTGTAAAAGAAGAGCAATCCTGACTGCATTTTTACAAACAAAAGTGTTAAAACAATCCAACATTAGATACATTCCACCGTAAGAAAAGTGACATTTTTGTGACAACAAATAGGCCGATTTCATTAGTATGGGTTTTAGAGAGCCATTTTCTAAAAGATTACCAAGATGAACACGAATGAAGCGTGTTCCGTATCGTTTGTTTAACAAAAGTCGAACAAAGTAACAAACATGAACATTTGGATGAACGGGTGTTCTTGTTCATGTTCGTAATTTTATTAAATAAATGAATTTCCATCAAACGGTTTATTAAATGTTCAATTTGTTTACCGAACTAAAAAGTACTATTAAAAGCACATTCTTTTTGTGTCTCCAGAGTCTTTAATAATGAGTAATGACATAATACACTTTTGTATGTATACATAACTAATTAATACTTTTTATGACTATTTTTACGTCTATTTTCCTGCATTTTTTCGAGTGTCACCAAATATTATTTTAGCGTATGTTGTGCAAATATTAATGAAAAGAAATGCTATACCTGATCTTGCAAGTGAGACGTCTCAGATTGCCACCATAGCAACCCCGTAAGAAACGATACCACGATAACCTGCCCGATCTTCAAAGTAGAAAAGAACTCGTGTCTCCTTTCTTTGATCCCTCGTCTTAGCAATATCGTGACTTGTTCCCACCACGTTGTGGTCCATCGCTCGGGTTTCTTGCTCTCCAAAACATTGTTCATATGATCATCAAATTCTGATAGTTCATCTTTCAGTTTCTCAGCAAGATTCGACTTATAAGCCAAAACCAACTTCTGCTTGATTGCATATTGATCTAAGCGACTTGAATCGTCAGATGTTATCCCTGATTTGTTTAGTTTAACAAAGTTCATGAATCAGTTATTGTGCAAATAGAGTATGAGTACACACCCTTGCTATATACTAGATCAAAAAAACTTTCCAACGTGCATTTTTGTCGCAAATGTATTAAAAAGCAAGTTTGCTACACATTTGTGACATAAATATTTTGTCGGATAATTACTCGTAGGAAAACAGTTTGCGGCACATTTGCGACAATAATTGAGTGTGGGAATTTGTTACGCATTTCTTAAGCACACTCTTAATTGCTAACTAGCAATTATTAACTAGATTTAAATTTGAGTTTATAGCAACGCATTTAGCATTTTAGTGATACATAGTTAAGAGAGAATTACATATATCCATTATCCACCTATAATCTTCATCAATTACATATATACTCAATTTAAAATTTTAATTACATATACCCCCTTGTAATTTTTAATTAATTACATATATACCTAAATTAAAAGTTTAATTACATATATCCTCTTCTAAAACTTAGTTAATTACATATATACTCAAATTAAAAGTTTAATTACACATATCCGTTTTATTAAACATAAATATTACATATTTACCAATTTTATTACTGTTATCAAAAATAATTTATATAATTAGTATATTACTCTTATTATTATTAAACTATAAAATTATGTTTTTCCTTCTTTACTTGCTTTGCGAGTTTTGGTTATTTATTAATATTTGTGACATTTTTAATGTTCTTATTGGTTTTTTTCCTTTTTATGCTAACTTTTTCGGTATCCATATGAGACAAATCTAGTCTCATTATGCAACATAAAATTATGTGTTCGGATCATATTGCATAATAAGACTGTAAGTGTCTCATACAGAAACCAGAAAAAGTTAACATCAAAAGATAAAAAAAACTAAAAAACATAAAAAACATTAGTACAAAAATATTAGTAAATAATCAAAACTCGAATAGCTAGGAAAAAGAAAAATCACAATTTTATAGTTTAATAAAAATAGGTGAAAATACTAATTATATAAGTTATTTTTGATAAAAATAATCAAATGAATAAATATGTAATATTTATGTTTAATAAAACGGATATATGTAATTAAACTTTTAGTTTAGGTATATATGAAATTAATAAAGTTTTAGAAGGGTATATATATAATTAAACTTTTAATTTGGGTATATATGTCATTAACTAAGTTTTACAATGGGATATACGTAATTAAAATTTTAATTCGGGTATATATGTAATTGTTGAAATTTATAGGGGTATATGTAATTCTCCCTTTAATTAATGTTTTTAGTGTTTGCAATGCATTTGTGAGAAGCATCTTTTTATATCAAACAATTGATTTAATATACCAGCAAACAAAAATAGTGTCCTATTTATAAAGTAAGGTTATATAAGCCATTTTTATGTTTATTTAAAGAAATACAAGTAACATAACATCTATATCTATATCTATATATATTAATAAAAGAAAATTTTTATTGACACTTGTCATCTTTTTAAATCATCTTTTTGACATTTGTTATTTTTTTAAATATCCTCACTTTATTTTTCTAAAATAATTTAAACTAAATAATTTCTCTCTCTTTATAAAAAATAATTTAGTTAATTAAGATATTTTTCTCTTTCATCTATATTTTTTTAAAAATCAAACTATATTTTTAAAAATAATATTTTTAAGAAAACTAAAATTCATATATTATTTAAAATATTGAACCTTTTGAAACAAAATATTTTAAATCAATCATTTTTTAAAATAATTATTAAAATATAGAATTTTCTAAAAATAGTTTTATTAAAACATCCAAAATAATTAGAAACTTAACTTTAATAAACAAGATTTTTTATAATTAATAAAGTTGTATAAGAAAATCTTACAACAAATATTTAAGAAAATCGTACTGTAACTTTACGTGTTTATTATTAACTATAATCCATTTAATAAATGAGTTTCTAGACTATTTATTTATCTATATATCTATATGTCTATAACCTATCTATTGTGTATTTACTTGAAATAGCTATTCATATACAATTATAATCATATTTTTTATCTTCAAACATGGTTTTATAATTCATAAATTTTTATTACCATTTATTTATTTATTTATTAATTCAACCCATGTAATACACGGATACTAACCTAGTATATATATATTAGCAGTTGAAGCGATTACATACCATTTGCAAGATCTAGCAAAAAGTCCGAAGGGTTCATTGCTACCGATGGCGAAAACCCAATACTGTCGAAATAACTCATAACTTCTAAACCTTTCCCGTAAAACAAGGAATTTCCCTCTGATAGTAATAACACCTTATGAAACGTATAAAATAGCTTACTTGAAGGTTGGTGAATTGTCATCACAATGGTTCGTCCTCCTCTCGCTAACTCGCTTAACGTCGAAACAATCCTTTGAGCGGTTGTTGAATCGAGCCCGGATGTGGGTTCATCCAAGAACAACAAACTCGGGTTTATAAGCAATTCTTGACCAATACTAACCCTTTTTCGCTCTCCACCCGATACCCCTCTTAAATCCGAGCCACCTATGATTATATTCTTGCATCTTGTTAACCTAAGTTGATCGATCACAGCCTCAGCGTGTGTGATCTTTTCTTGATGCGTGAGATCTTTAGGCAATCGGAGTAGAGCCGTGAAGACAAGAGTCTCGGTGACTGTCAAATGAGGATACAAAACATCGTCTTGAGTTACAAAACCAGTGTAGCGCTTCATAATACTCGAGAACGGTTTGCCATTGTAGGCGATAGTCCCGTCGAGTTTACCGCCTAGGCGCCCACCTAGTGCCGTCAAAAGTGTGGTTTTCCCACAACCAGATGGACCTAACATTGCTAATATTTCTCCAGGCAGCACCATGCCAGTAATTCCTTTGAGTATTTGTTTCTCTAGTAGTAGTGACTCCTTATTCATTTTCTTCATCCATCCTTGTTTCTTCACTTTTATTGTGTAAACCACTTCATCAAACTGTTGAACCCTTATCGTGTTATTTAGAATAATAATAAACAAACAAACGTACTCAATAAAATTTTAATCAGTATAAAAAGATCCTAGAAGTATTAGACAATGATAAACTTAAACTAATTACAAAATAACAAATTTGAAAAGTTTTTACAATAAAAAATTCATGTTGTAGACTGACACTATGACACTTGGTATTAAAGTTCAAAACAAAGATATTCAAACTTTTGCCTACAATGGTCACTATGTAGGTGCACTAAACATGCATTGATGTGTTACTTATCTTCTATGTACTATCGATAATCAATTGGAAAACGAAAAACAAACCTTTAACGATACGGGACAGTCAACTTTGTTAAAGATTGACGAACGAGTTGATGTTTTCTCGCATGAAGATTGTGCCTCTATATCGACCATTTGTGTCGCCATTAATCTCTCTCTTTTTAATCGAATCTATATAAATAGTTATACGTGTGACTAGCTTTGTGTTATATATGTTATTTATAGAAGAAGATTAGCTATAGATTAAAGAAAAGACAAGTCATGCGATTGTGGTGTGAAAGTTTGTCCATTGATTATAATTTTCGAGCTTAATCTTGTTAATCAAGTGTGTAATTGTCATTAAATCGACTTTAAACGTATTAGTTATTTACCTAACTGCAAGGTTTAAGGTTCACAAGGATTTCATGGGCGTTTTTGTCTTCTAAAATCCGTAATGTTACACTTAGTGGCTTGATTATTTTTGCATTTTTTTGGAAAACTAGCTAATTATGTGTTAAGATTGTTCTATACAATTTGAAGAGATTATATTACACTTAATGAATGGCTTGATTATTTAAAATATTAATGGTTAATATCCTTACTAAGCATTGTAGTCACAATCCCAATAATAAATTAACATTTTCATCTTAGAAATAGGTGGCTTCATTATTGAAAAGAAGAATATTGGGGAAGCACACAAAGAGTGAGGGTTGTTATTTGAATTCAATAAACGTTTAAAACCATTAAACAGTTAAATCGGTTAGATTTTCTGATCGTTTATTTAAATTTTGGTAAACCGGCTCAAAGTTCTATAACCGTAAGTGAACGGTTTTGGTTTGCAATTTATATTCAAAGCTGACGGTATGCCTAGAAGTCTTGGTATAGTGGAACGATAAACGGGAGTTTTCAGACGAACAACAAGTATGCTTTCAAGAGTTTATTTCTTGATGTCAAGAAGAAGTATAAAGAGAGGATATTGTCATGAAACAAATACTAGAGGGCTTCCCTAGTCAATTGATATAGTCCAAGGACTATAGATGTAATATCAATAAGGATTTTATCAAGTCGTTAGCTTAGTCGTTAACAACACATTAAGTCCGGAAGAAGGATAATAAAGCTTGTAGTTATCATTGGATAATAATCAAGTTTCTTGCTCTGAGCCTCATGTACTTACTTTAGCTTGTATAAGAACTAATGGGCGAAACCCACCACTACGACAAGTGTGTTAAAATTTGTAATTCTCGGTTTTGACGACTTGTAATCAGTATTTAAGCCGTAAAAATTCACGCTAAAAAGCTAATAAAATAAACTCATCAAAAAGACTCATCAAAATAGTATATTCAAAATTTTATAAAACATCATGTTATAAAAGTTATAAGAGAACCCTAAAAGGTTAAGATTACCTAAAAATTAAAGATTGATTGAAGTGTTAAAATTAATATCTCAATATATGGATGCTAAATCTCTATGGGTTTTTAACATTGGATCATATGTGATAAAATCGACTCCGTGGATAATCTGAGATACAAGTTTGAAAAAAAAATCAATTATATGTATGTTAAAAAATTTATGTTTAGGGTTCATATAACTATAGTTTACAAAGATGATCTAACCGATCATCTAGAGACTCTATTGAACTTTTAGATTGACTGATTTTTCTAAAAAATTGATACAATTTCATTATTCTCATGCCTATAGTATGACTATATGTGTTATGGAATTTGTCATCAATCAGTGTCTAGAATAATTAGCATATTCAAAATATTAATAATGTCCACCCCTAAGCACATTCATGGTTTCTCGATCGTAATGCACACACAATGATCTTTACTGTGCATAAATAGATTGCAAAGAATAATTGTTCTAGAAGTATTGTAGTTAATCATAATCAATATATTAATAAACTTCCGTTGCTTGATTTAGCTATTATTTTACTCGGGTGTCTAACAAAAGATCACATTGATGCATTAATGTATTAATGTATCTTGTAAATATAACAAGATACGATGTTTTATTATTAGGACACGTCTTATCAAAATATAATTCTAATCACATACATACTTCTTCTCTTTTCATTAAGTTTATTCTTTTGTGTAGTAAAACTATTATGTAATATGATTGATCTAGTAACATTAGTTTAATTTATAAGTTCTGAAATGTAGATTTAAAAATTCTAAAACGTGTTAAGAAGTTATACATGTTCCAACGCTAAACACTAACATAAATTTTTAATGATACAGTAAACCTGACTAGTTAGTTATTCTAATACAATATAAAGTAAATTATTATTTGCATTACTGACATTTTCCAAAAACAACTAGTTACATTACTAAGTAAAAACGTCACTATGTCTCTGACTTTTTATTTTTTTCATTTATTTGCATCCTGAATACTAACAACGTTAGTATTTTTGTTAAAAGCTTTATTAAAAAAACTAAACTACACTTATAATTCTAATGAAAAAAGTTTGTGGGATCCACCCGCCCACTTATTTGTTATCACATATTAAAACTCTCTAACTCTAAACCCCACACAACCTCTCTCTGTCCTCCCTTATCTCCGTCACCGTTACAGTCACCGTCACCATCACCATCACCATAAACCCCATCACCACTACCAAAACCTTCCATTACCATCACCACAAACCCCATCACCACCACCAAAACCTTCTATCCCCACCACCATAGCCACCTGTTGTCACACCCCAACCTTGACGGCGAAATCGTCGAAATGTGAGGGTTAAGATTATTCACAACCACATAACGCTATCTTTAAATGAAAATATTATTATCATAAATTTCAAATGCAAATACAACCATAAGTCTTAACATGAAACAAGTCAAAGCATAAAACAAAATAAACCAAGCTTTTTATTCTTTAATCTAGGTCCAAATCATAGTTTTATGCAAATTTCAAATGATGACTTTAACTTGGGCATTTCCTGAAACATGTTAAAAATAAAAGGTCAACTATGAACTTGGTGAGTTTCCAAGGGTTTAATATACATAATATATCAAAAGGTTACAAGTAGCAATTTATGGTCAAAGGTTATGAGTTATGCTAGTTTATAGAACACATATAGCTACAATCAAACCTCGACAGATTACAAGATTACAAGTTTATACGATTAGCTAAGTGTACTTGGTTCCCATGATAAACAAGTCATACGTCATCAGGAGCCGGCAATACATTGGCTTTAGGACCAAATAGGCTTGTCAGGCCCATAGATCTATGACGTCGTCAGGCTAGCAATAGTTAATGATTGTCAATATATAATGTATATCATATAAAGCTCACAATAACACAAATAACCATGACAAAAATATAAATATGAATTGCAATTCTGTTACAAGTATAAAACATTTACAAGTGTAAGTTTAATAAGTTTAACATGTTTCGTCCCAAAAGGTGTGAAATAGTAATAAAATGGGGCAAGGAAACTCACATGACAAATAAGTATAAGAATGACGATTAATAAGAATAATAATAGGCGTTGTTCCAACGTAAACCGTCACAAGGCACCTAAATATAAATATTTACAAGATTTAACGTCTAGTAATAAGTTTAACGAATTAATTGAGGACTAGGGTTTCAATTTGGTACTTGAGGATTTTATTATCTAAATTACATAAAATGAAATAATTGATTATGTTTTTTTAATGAATTACACTATTTGAGCATTTTTACGTAAAAAAAATATAAGAAATCATTTGTAATAAGTTATATGTTTGAATAACTTTGATAATTTTTAAAATAACTTAAACAATAATATATATAGATAATAGTTGAATAAATAATAATTTAATGATTTAAACTATTATTTAAAATTTAATTTTTTTATAAATATAAGCTAATTATAATATTAGTTTAGAGTATTCAATAAAAACTATAAAAGTATTCTTGAGAAATAATTTATAGAAATTAATTAACTATCTTCTAAAATAAAAAAACTTCATAAAATATTTTTTTTATAATTTATAAAAATTTTCTAAATTTATTTTGAAGGCTAAAAACCCCAAAAGAAAAATATAAGGTTCCCCGGATTCGAACCGGGGACCTCTGGTTTGGGGGGCATGTGTGTTACCCAGTGAACTAAGAGTCGTGACCGTGGTGTATCACGGTCCTTAATTCTTAAAAACATAATCACCAAGAAACCCCTAAATCCATATAAACCCTAGAACGATTTGATCCTAATTGAAGGTCAATTCGAGTGTTTTATCCGGGTTAAACTTAAGGCTTTTAATCCCTAAGTGTAATCGAGTGTGTAGGCATATTATACTTACTTGATTATAAACAAATTGAAGCGATTACGCTCAGTTTAGTCTCGGTCCACTTCGCAAAGAACAAATGTTTGGAATCGATGATCAATTGGAGTTTTCAAGAAATTGTGGTTATAGAGAGTTGAAAGGGATCAAAAGAAACATTTGCTCACTCTTATATAGTTCCAATTCGACGTGTTTCGTACTATTCGGTTTCGATTGGGATACGAATGTAAAGTGTTCAATTTGGTCTTTATTCACAGTTAAACTTGAAATTAAGATCATTAACGTGTATGAATTGATTAGCCGACAGTATGAACCTGATTAATTGAGTTATTATTGGTTCATTATAGTCCAACGGTTCGAGATTGTTGGCTTTCGGTTACCGAACTCAAAAGCCCCCATAACCGACTTAATACTCAAAATAATGTGCATTTCGAGTTCGAAAGGGTTCCAAGAAGGATTTGCGAATGGTTTTGGATCAAGAAACGCTTGAATTTTGTGGTTTTGGGCGTCGTCAGAGCTCGCCGGAGATCCTACCGGCGGTTCGCTGGAAATACGGGTTAAAGGGGGGAAATTGGGTTTGATTTTTAAATATTTACATAAATGGTCCCTGTAGATTTCAATCTTTATTATTTTATGCCCAAACTTCCATTTCAAGTTTCTAAAATGACAAACTAACCCCTTAACTTAATTATTTTAAGTTTTAACATTTTTAAGTTCAAGAAAATTTATAAATTATTATTATTACTATCAATAATACTATTATTATTATTGTTAATATTATTTAAGTTGTTGTTATTGTTATTATTATTATAATTTATTATTATTATTATTAATTAACATAATTATTATTATAATTTATTATTATTATTATTATTAATTAACATAATTATTATTATTGTATGATTAAATTTAATAACAACCAAGAAATAAACATAAACCGGCCACAAATTACAAGATTGACAACAATGGTCCTTACAAGAATAAACGATGATAACTTTCAATTAACAGAAAAATACAGGATGTTACACTCGCCATTACCTCCATGGCTCCTTCACAGTCTGCACGTCACTAGACTCATTACCACTATGCCTGCCCACCACCACCAAAAGCTCCCCATCACCGCTAGTACAACCTCCCATCATCGTCACCGCCACCACAACCCCCCCTCACCCTATCGTAGCTTCCCCTATGCCACCACCACAACCTCAAACTCCGCCACCGCAGCCCCCAACTCCGCTATCGCAGCCCCAACGCCACCACTGTAGCCCCAATGCCACCACTGTAGCCCCAATGCCACCACTGCAACCGCCATCGCCACCACCATAGCCCCCATTCGCCACCATCATAGCCGATCGCCACCATCACAACCTCTATCGCAACCTCCACAGGGTTGAGGTCTCAAACACCCGTGGAATGGTAATGAAATCTAGGGTTTGTGTGTGTGTGACAGTGAGAGAGAGAGAGAGAGAAAGAGAGAGAGAGCGAGAGTGTGTGTGTGTGTATGTTTGGTGGCAATGTTGTGATGATGGGCAGTTCCAGTGGTGGTGATGGTTGACTATGGTAGTGGTGGTGATCGAGAGATCAAAGAGATAATGAGTTGTGTTTGGTGAAACGAAGATGAAGAATCTTTTTTATTTTTTAAAAATATGAAGGGTATATTAGTATTTTTAAAAAACCTAACTAAAAAACTAATAGCATTAGCATTCAGGATTCAAATAAATAAAAAAAATGAAAAGTCAGGGGACATAATAACATTTTTAAACTTTAGATATTCAACTAGTTATTTTTAAAAAAAGTTAAGAATGCAAATAATTATTTACTCTATAATATATTTAACCATTGCAAAACTCAATCTCAATCTATATACATTTTGCTTAAGAAAACATGACAATTTCATAATGCATAAAGTCTAACTACACCACATATATAAAGAACTAATTCCAACCTACCTCACAGAATATAAACCCCATAAACTAAAATTGATATATTAAATTGATACGTGTTATAATTATCTTATAACTATAACAAGATTATAAAACTAACTTAAAGAGTTTAAAGAGAGTTGTAGAGAGAGATGAGAAGAAATGAATAACTCTTGAATTATGTTCAAGATGGTGTATCTTTCTCATTGCCATGAAGGTAGTATTTATACTACAAATACATGTACTCTTTTGTGACATCCGTCACCAAAGGTCCGTCTATTGACGTATTTCCGTCATCTTTTCGTTAATCTGTCATTCCTCACCTTTATGAACTACCTGTGTGATTTCGCTTTTGCCTTTGTCATTACATAACTGTTATTTAAAACCTTGTCCATATTACTATCATCACCATAAAATACACCATTATATATATATATTATTATTATAAACAAAACCATTTTCAAGTTTCAAATACCATTAATTACATTTTTATCATTAATATAACGAGTCTAATTAATATCGTTTTCAACCGAAACAAATTTGGAAACCCGAG
>BJCM01062024.1:0-17283 GCA_018326385.1 Flaveria bidentis | reverse complement strand
ATTTTTAGCTTTATTAAAAATTAAAGACAATAAAGAAATAAGCATGCATAATTCATAAGTTTTATAAATTACAACAATGAACCCTATAAGAATAAACGAAGTTAACTTTTAGTTAACAAAAATACGAGATGTTACACAAATCTGTATTTTTAATTATTTATTTTTTTAAATACTTAAAAATTTAGTTTAATTTTATTTTCACCTATATAATGTAATGTTTACCCTTAACAAAGTTATCAAATCTTACAGTTTCTCAATCTTGTTGTTAATTGTTTTTTAAAATTATCTAAAATCAAGAAATGTCAGGTAATATGATATTACATAGTAATGGTAAATGACATTTTGTAAACGGTGTTGAAGAGTATCTGCAAGTGTCATTTATCACATATTTATATTTTAATGGTAGATACTCTTCAACACCATTTATAAAATTATATTTACCACCACTGTATAGTATGATATTAATTGATATTTTTTGATTTGAGATAATTTTAAAAAGAAAATAACAAGAATGTTGAAAGGAATGTAATATTTGATAACTATGTTAAGGGTAAACATTGTATTATATAGGTGAAAGTAAAATTAAAATAATTTTTTTGTATTTAAAAACAATAAATATTAAAAAGACCGCTTTTTGGTTAAACACACACACACACACACACACACATATATATATTTATGTATATATATATATATATATATATATATATTATAGGCAAGAGGGGTACTTTTGTAATTTTGGACGAGAGATTCCCATAATCCCTCGCTGAGTCAGCGAGGGATAAAACCACATTAGCCAAGAGATGTACCGTGGGCGAGAGATGTCCATAATTTTTCGTTGCATGCTTTTATGGACGAGGGATGAATACGAGGAGCAATAAGATTATATGTTTTATTTAACAAAGTTCATTTTTAACCGATTAATTTAATAATTCGATTTGATAATTTGGTAATTTACCCTAATAATTATCCAAGACACAAACAACCGCTATCTTGAAGGATAGGGGAGTCATTCATACGCGTCAACACGGGTTTATTATTATTATATTGTTGTTATTATTATTATTATTATTATTATTATTATTATTATTATTATCCAGCTGTTCCTCTCACCCACATTTTTTTTAACGGCCAACGCTCACCCACCTTTATATATTCATCCCCCTTTCCCATAATTCATTCACCACACAAATCAATTGCTTTCGTTTACTAAATTCGTTCCGAAGATCAATCCAATTTCTAGGGTTTTACCTTCGATTATTTCGTCGATCGCATCAGCTTTTCTGGATTTCATTCACAGAGAATTGGTATGTTGTTCGATTCCTCAATTCTGCTATGCTTTTTCATCATCGTATGCTGTTACTTATCGTGTATTTGATTGATCGAGGATTTTTCTGCAATTCATTGAGCTGTTTATTACACCATTTATCTCAAATAACTATCTTTATTATACTAGGGTGTAAAGTGTCGTATTTGAGCTGTTCTGATTTCTGTCTTTAAGATTACTAATAATACGAATCTGTTAATATCATAAATGATTTCTGTCTTACACTTCTCCTTATTGATCAAGGGTGCAAAACTGTTGTAGTATTTGTAATAAATAGGCCTTTAATTTCTCTAAAGTTTAGGCTTGTAAACAAACAGGCATAAAACATGTTCTATTATTTAACTTTAACCATATACGAACATAAATAAACGTGAATTTCAGTGCTCATGTTCGTTCATTAAAAAAATAAAAATGTTTAAGTTCATGTTTGTTTGTTTAGAATCTAAACTAACAGTTTACGAACACAAACGGACATAAAGGTACATACTTGACACATAAAGGTACATACTTGACACATAAACGATACAAAGTTTAGTTTACCCTTAATATTGTGGAATTCCACTTTCTTAAGAGGTCACATTTTCTTTGAAATCTTGTATTTGGTACCCTTGTTTTTCAAATTTTATTGAATTATCCTCAAGGCATTCTGATTCTACTTTTAATTTCAACAGCTTTGTATTGCTATTTTCATATGCTGTATTAATCCATCTAGTTATCTAATGACATTGATATTGGTTCTTACTCATTTTTGCTGTAAACACAGAACAATTGAATGTTTTAATGGAGTCAGAAGCTGCCAAGAAGTCTAGCAGTAGTAAATCCTTGTTCTACGAAGCTCCCCTCGGCTACGGAATTGAAGACGTGCGACCAAACGGTGGACTTAAGAAATTCAAATCTGCTGCTTACTCTAACGTGAGTTTCTCTTATCATATCATAATCATTCATATGTTTTTTTAATAAACTTGCCATTAAAGTTTCACCACTAATCATTTGTGTGTTTCTTCCCGAATTGCAGTGTGCTCGCAAACCATCCTGAGTTTTTCTGATCTGCGCTACATAATCCGTAGATAGCAGTGATCAATTTCCGTAGTTTTTCTTCAACCTTTACTTCCTCTGCCTTCTTGTGGATCTCGTTTCTCTACATTTGCAAAATAATTTCTTTTTAAAGCACAATGGCAATGCAAGTATCTGCCATTGGATTTGAAGGCTATGAAAAGAGGCTTGAAATTTCCTTCTATGAACCTGGCCTCTTTGCTGACCCCGGAGGAAGAGGCCTTCGCTCCTTGACTAAGAAGCAACTGGATGAAATTCTGACACCGGCTCAGTGCACCATTGTTTCCTGTTTATCAAATGACTTACTGGACTCGTATGTTCTTTCGGAATCTAGCCTCTTTGTATACCCTTATAAGATCATCATCAAGACATGTGGCACCACAAAGCTACTCCTTTCGATCCCACCTATACTTAAATTATCTTCACAACTTTCCCTCGCTGTTAAATCTGTGAGGTACACTCGTGGTAGCTTTATCTTTCCTGGTGCACAGTCGTTTCCCCATCGTAGCTTTACTGAAGAAGTGACGGTCCTTGATGGTTACTTTGGGAAGCTTGGTTCGGGTAGCAAAGCTTATGTCATGGGAGGTGTTGACCAAAGTCAAAAATGGCATGTCTATTCTGCTTCGGCTCAAGTAGATGATAACCCGGTTTACACCCTTGAAATGTGCATGACAGGTTTGGACAAGAACAGGGCTTCAGTGTTTTTCAAGACTCCAACGAGCTCTGCAGCTGAGATGACTGAAGTTTCCGGTATCAGAAAGATCCTACCCAAGTCCCAAATTTGTGATTTTGACTTCGACCCATGTGGGTACTCGATGAATGCCATTGAAGAGGATGCTGTTTCTACCATTCATGTAACACCTGAAGATGGATTCAGTTATGCTAGCTTTGAAGCTGTGGGTTATCCTTTGAAATCCTCCATGGATCTTAGCCTTTTGGTTGAAAGAGTCTTGGCCTGTTTCCAGCCGAATGAGTTTTCTATTTCGCTACATGGAAACGACTTGAAGGATCTTATCAATATGAATGTGGATGCGTATACCGTTAAAGAAACAAACTTTGAAGATCTGGGTGAAGGTGGTTCGATGACGTATTATAATTTCACTAGCCATTGTGGCTCTCCGAGGTCCACCTTGAGTGGTTGTTGGAGCGAGTATGAAGAGGAGGAAGTCAACAAGAAATAAGTTTTAATAAAACACTATCGTATTTCATTTTGCTGCTAATAATGTTACTTTTCTATTGCTTGGTGTAATGGTATTTCTGTTGCACATTGTTCATTTACTGTTTGTGTACTTCTGTTCTACAAAACATCAATAAAAATATATGGGTATGTTTATAATTCGATGTCTGTACATGTTTATTGTTTGATTTAGATACAACAGGTAATCACAACTCTGCTGCTACCGGCCCCCTTACGGCTGGCACTATCGCTACCTCCACCACATTGCTTGCCATCGCCACTTATCGCCATATATAGTGAAACTATGTCTTTCTTTCCTTCTAAATCGGTCCATTTCAACCCAAGCTTATTCTACTCTAACTGAATTGTTAAAATTTTAAAACAACGTGCTTTGACCTGTTACTTGACTCACTCACAGCCCTGATACACACATAAAATAATTTGTGAATTGGAAACTAAATTCAAACTTGTTCTATAAATATGAGATACCATCTACAACTAATAATCTTTTTATGATATGGTCAAACAATTTATAATCAATAAAAATAGAAATTAAATAAGATGATACCAAGTGTAAACTTATCCTCCTCTTTCTCAGACACACAAGTCTTCCTATTCAAATGCTCGAATAACTTGCAGAAACTTATGGAAAATGAGTATATAACTTAATCCCCCATTGTAGATTTTCACTGAAAAAATCCATTTGTATCTACATATTTTAATCACATTAATCTCAAATCACAAACATGAACAACAACCAAAGTGCGAGTTATCAAGCTGGCCAAGCCAAGGCCCAAGCCGAGGTAATTCATCATTTATATATGTGTGTGCGTGTGCTCATGCAAGTAACTTTTGGCATTTGTTTTGTTGTGATCAGGAGAAGGGCAGCCAGTTGAAGGACCAGGCTAGCAAAGCCGCGCAGTCTGCCCAGGACTCAATGCAGCAGGTCCCATTTTTACAATTTAATTTTTCAGTAAAATACATTCAAAGTTCAAGATTAAATATTCAGATTCATATAACATCAATTTGATACCAATAATTTTTTTATCAATCATTTTTTTTTGAACGACAAATGTGCAACCCTGCTTCGGAGGATGGGTGTTATCTTAATCGGGCCCATCTATCCGTTTCTCAGCCGGATCCGCACCCCCAATCATTTTTAATAATAAAAAAAAAATGTCAATGATTTTAATGTTAGTAGAACAATTTCTTTAACTAAAAAAAGTCAAACATATACACATCCAGGCTGGACAACAGATGAAGGCAAGTGCACAAGGAGCAGCAGATGCAGCCAAGGATGCAACTGGAATGAACAAATGAACCTCTAGGGACCATTTCATCAACCATCATGCCAATTTATTTAATTAATTTACTATCATTTTGTAATTATATTTTATTTTTTTCACACTTGAACCGAAAGACAACCAGGATGTACTCGAGCTCTTAAATTTGTTCTAATAAATATAAAAAAGACAGTGATGAGGTGGTCATTTGGCACCTGTTCTGCTATTTTTTTATACAATTGTATCTTTTGCATTTGTGCATCATTCGGGTGGATTGACGGCTGGATTACTACTTGGCTACTTTTTTCAATTGATTGTTTAATGCGTTAGAGAAAACTCACAGGACCCACTAATACCCTACTAAACCATAGCTTACACTAGCGGGTTATGCTAGAAAGTGCACAATTCAAGATCAAAAAATTATACTGTAGCGTTTTTCAATCCTGCCATTAGTTTTTAGGATCAAAATGATCACTTTTCTATAAGCAGATAAAAAGAAGGTTCTGGTCCGACCAGTGAAAAGGAGACTGTTGCAAAAACATGCTGCTGTAGGGTTGAACGTGTAAATGTCTTTCGTATGTGACACAATGCTCCTACAAAATGAATTACTGTTATCCTCGTGTTAGAGGTGTATTTCCTAATACAACTCCAATGTGAGAGTGAGTAAAGTGAATACAACAGAGAGAGTGAGGGTCAACAAAAGTCTGTGTGGGTACCCAATGTGCAAACTTGCCAAGAAAATGTCTTTCTGTTTATACTAATCTAGTGAGTTGTGTCATGTAGTAATCAAGGAAGATATTGTAGTGAGTATAAATCTAGTGAGTCGTGTCATGTAGTAATCAAGGATGATATTGTAGTGAGGATAAATCTAGTGAGTCGTGTCATGTATAAAAACTTTTTTATGCAGGGTACAGTTAGATTATATTAATAGATGTCAAAATATCTTTGGTTTCAGGTTTGGATTGACCTTTGATGGGTTGTCTACACCAAGTGCTGGTGCAGATGGTATAGTTGTTTTCACTTCTCACCCTAACTAGCGATTATATGATAGTTCGGGTTTCATCAGGATTGATGATGATACGTATTGCAAGACAGGTTATTTATCCAGATGTTGTTAGGTTCGATTTATCTAGAGGTATAAAGGTAAACTTGACTCATCAGAAGAATGTACCCAGACTGATCTCAATGTATGGCTTTTGCTTTCTTGTTTCTATTGCTTCTGTAACTTACTAGCATAATCATTTGATTAGTTTAGCCCTTTAATTTGAATTTTATCATTAACATAAACATATAACACAAACCTGGTCCCACATGTTCAAAGGCTATTTAAGTTATGAGTTTTCAGTTTTCACTAAAAGGTCTCAAGTTGAAAAAAAATGCAATCTTTTGCATTGAAATTAACATGAAACCATTTACATATATCATATACAGTACAACAGTGTCAATGTGAGAGATCAAAGCCATACCCGACTCGCAGCTCGTCGTCATCCCCCCTGTTCTTGCTTCTTTCATAATCAACATCATCTGTAGGCAACTCAAAACGACAAACAGGGCATGTGTTACGAATACTTAACCAAGGCAAGATGCACTCCCCATGGTAATGGTGCATACAAGGAAGCTGTGTCACTTGTTCATCCATTGAAATCTCATCTTTGCAAACTGCACAGGTTACACCACCATCTTCTTTTGCATCTCCATTCTTCAATACCACCAACGGAAGACCATCTACGAACGATTTAGCAGCTGGAGGAGTACCTCTCGAAGCTCTAACAGCATCCACAAATTGACCGATCAAAGTATCGAATTCAGGTGTGTATACAAATCCTTCACCTCCATCAGTTGCAGATTCAAGATCTCTTTCCAGATTGTTAACAGCCAGTAGAATCTCCCACTCCAAAACCCCAACAGCAGCATCTCCCTCTGATGAAATATTCGATGAAGCGGATATCTCTTCAATCCTATCAATCACTGAGCTCAATCCGTCTCTCTCATCAACACGAGCAGAATCCAATGGTGGATAATCCCAGCTATGTTCTGAATTCAACTCGGTGCTTTGCATAATATCATTATGATCGTCACCCGTGTCTACTGTATCGGAGTCAGATTCGTATCTTGAGCTGTAATTGTCTTCATACCCTAACCCTAGCCCGTCAGTGTTACTATTATTACTGGAAACAAAATAATCATCCTGATCGTTAACAACACTGGCTTCAGAATCGTTACTTACAACGCTATCGGAGTCAAAATCGTAACTTGAACCGTCATTGTCTTCATACCCTAACCCTAGCTCTTCATTATCATTGGAAACTCCGGAATCGCTAATTACATCACTATTGAAGTCAGATTCAAAACTTGAACCGTGTTCATACCCTAACCCTAGTTGTTCAGTATCATTGGAAACTCCGGAATCGCTAATTACATCACTATTGAAGTCGGATTCGAAACTTGAACCGTCTTCGTACCCTAACCCTAACCCTAGCTCCTCGATATGATTGAATGCAAAATCATCATCCTGATTAAAAATCACCGCGGCTTCAGAAACGCTAATTCCCACATCAGTACTTGACAAACGACCAGATGCACGTTCAATTTCTCCACGAGAATCGAACAAATCGTCAACGAAATGCATTTCATCGTATTGTTCATCATGGGTGTCCAAACAGTCATGATAAACAGTTGAATCGGTACAATCGGATTCCGATTCCGGCTCAGATGAACAACAAGAGCATGAACTCGAGTTTTCCTGCTGATTACGATGATCACGATGAAATACGAGAAAGGATGAATCGAGGGGAGAAAACGGATCTACAATGAAGGAGTAACGAACGCCTCCATCGTCAATGTTCACAAGGTCATCATCTTCAAGCAAACTAGAGCAGTTAGTGTGAGAAGCATCTAGGGTTTGTTGAGATGAAGTTCGTTCATCTTCTTCGAGTGTGTGGTGTTGTGATGTACTGGATTGTAGAGGTGAATATTGGTTTTTTGGAATATCCGCCATTAGAGGGAGTTGATTGAAGCTTTGAGTAATGGAATATGATGGAATTCTACCCTAATTTGGATCGAAAGGGACGATGAAGAAGACTTTGTGCTATTAAGCTCTTTGATCAATGGCGACCCTCTTCCCTGTTGTTTCTCTTTCCATTGTTATTATTATGGTTAACAAGATTGTTTAATAAAATGAAATTAAATTGTAATAACTTAAACTATCATTTATTAACCGATAATAAATCATACAATTAGTTTTGTTAATAATTATTTGAAATTTTCATTTTTATTATTGAAAGCAATCCTATTAACATATTTATTTATTTGTTTATATTTTATTTACATTTGATTTTATTCACGATGATAATTGTAAATGAAATAGTAAGATACACAGTGAAATAGAATTAAAAATGAGTGAAAATCAATAAAAATTATCCTACTAGGAGTGTTATTGGTAAGAAAATTGAAAGTTGGGATATTATCGATCATTTTAATAGTATAGATTATTATTAGGCAATAGGTAATAGTTTGAGTTATTAAAATTCAATTTGTCATAAATTGAATATGAAAATATTTTTAATAAGATTAAAATTTATTTTTGAATGATGATTAGAACTATCTCAAGTACCCGAATGAGCATTCTTGAGACGAAATTTTAACTGTCCATATTAATTTGGACGCTTTAGACCTGATTCATCCAAAGACATCATTAAAGAAAAAACCTATTACTTTAGGAAAGCCTTTTGATTCAAAACCTGAGACTTAAAAACAATATTTTCAGAACTGGATCGGACGTCGAACTGGACGCCTTACTGGTTTGATGGTCGGACCAGTTGGACTGGATTTAACTATGTTTATATATGTAATTAAATATAAGTAGTTTATATATGTATTTTATAGTTATAAATAAATTTAACTATATTTTTATATATAACGTACTAATTTATGGTTTAACACCCTATTTTTACCCATTAAATCAAAACAAAAAAAATAAAACAAAAACCGGTCCGACCACCAGTTCGGGATAAACCGGCCGGTTCGACTCCCTAAAACCGAAACATAGCATACCGGACCGGCCACCGGACCGATCCCCGGTCAAATCGGTCAGACCGGCCGGTCCGATCTAGTCTCCAAAACATTGGCTAAATGATCCCAAGCAATAGCCATCACTCACATACCATTAGATTAGAAGGCCATGGTTATTAATATAATTTTATGTATCTTTTGAACATGATTTATTATCATTTAAATTCCGATCAATCTTCGTTCATAGAAACTACCTCCAAAACGCCATATGGCTTAATAGTTTGAAACATTGTCAGCTTGTAATTTTTTTAGTAACTATATGAACGTGTTGAACAATAAATCAAATGATTATACTCACATTTGTTCCCATTCTATATATAGAATGATTAAGGAACAAGATATGGTGGATTTAGGGACCGAGTATGAGAGAAGAACATAAGTACTTCTAGTATTTCACTTGTTAATGATTGTTTATTTAAGGTTCTTTATAAAATTGGATGAAGTACTGTAATTGATATGTTCATGTGAGAATATCATAACCTATTACATTCCTGTGATACATATGTTGGTGTGGTTGAGCAATAGATGCCAAAATGGTACCTTATTTGAGGCAAACAACAGAAAACAAAGAAGAGCTCTGAGAGGGGGAAGAGGAGTTATTATAGGCAGTATAGGCTTTTTGGCATTTAACAATGAGTATGAATTCTGCAAAGACATGATCTACAAATAGATAGCATAAGCGCCAAAGGGTGATGGCATCATAAAGTGGATATGGATGTAGATTAAGGTGAAAACCAATTTTGAAGTCCACTTAAATAGTTGTTCTATTCTTGATTCAAGATTAATCTCACTACAATCATCGACTCTTGTTGAAATTATTTTACGCTAAGAATGCATTTGATCATCCACCTATGCCCTAAAGCTCATAATTTAGAATCAATTGTTCCCTAAAACCAAGCTAATTATTCTAGTTGGAAAGATTTCCCAACTTCCTATCAATTGAAGGGCATTAATCTAGCTCATACGGTAGTGAAATTGAGGCAAAAACCAGCACAAAATCTTCGCATACACAATTCCAATCTTTACATCCATTAATTTCGATATTGATCTCGATCTAGATCCAATCATATTTGTTCTGTAAACCCTAATCTATCTTAAAAAACCTTAATTTCTTTGTGAAATTTGCAGGTTGGAGCTTGATTTGTGAAGATGAAAACTTTTTTGGCTAAATTTACAAAACCTGTAACTACACTGTAGACGCCAACCTTCTAGTTGTTAGTATTAGAATTATAGTTAAGTTTTGTAAAATATTGATTTTAAACATATGTATAATTTCTAATAGAACAAATGTATTTATTCTGTCAATTGAGTTTATTAAAATAAACCTATATACAATTTTATCTTTTGCTCCAATCAATAATATTTTTTCAAATGTGTCATACTTGACACGGCTGCTTCACACCCCCAAAATTTTAGTAACATCACGCTTTTAATTATTTCCATTAACATATAAATTTACCCCTTGATTATCTCAATGAAATCATATAATATAACACAAATGATATATAATATAATCTTAATAATACTTATTTAAAAAGAGAGACTTCACTACAATCTTGGTTAATGAGTGCAGCTAGTAGCGTAATTGTTACACCTTTAATTCAAATGTTCACTTTTATGAATCTAAAGATTAAAAAGATAATTAATTCAATACTCAAATTCAAATTCCTAATTCCAATGAATATATAAAATGGCTTTTAAGGGATTTGATGTTAAATAAGACCCAAAGAGCTCATTTTCTCGGATCATTCAAGAACGTGGTAATTTCTTGGATCACAAACAACCCTCTTAAATTGGTGTTTGAAATAATATATTAATAAATTTAAAGAAAAAAAGTATCCGTAGATTCAACTAATTCACCAACTTGTTACCTTTGTTTCTAAGTTTTGTTGCAACTTGGAAAATTTAAGAATAAAAAGCTTACAGCTAAATACTATTTAGAATATATAAATGTGTTAAAAGGTTTATGGTTCAAATCTCAACCTTGGACAATGTGTACTGTTAGAAGTAGAATTAGATGGGTATTTTTGTTGGTTTCTCTAAACAAACTTGAAATATTCTAATTAGAATCTATTTGATTTTTCAATTTGGTTCGACTCAAGATGGGATAACAAATTTCTGTTAATTTTATGCTTACAAATTTTCACATAAGTATGGAACCGGATTATAATTACATGTATTCCATTACAATCAAACTTAATTTTGCAAATTAAACAAATCAAAAATTAATATTATATGTTTATGTTAAAAAGAAATATAATTAAGATACCTAAACCATTATCATTTGACACCTCTCTATTTGAGTACATACATCTTAGAGGTGTTAACAAGTTGAAGAACTTATAAATTACTTAGGGTTGACTCGTTAAAATTTTAAATTGAATTACAAAAACGAACTCAAACTTGAGCTTAAATTAAAGATAATTCGTAAAAAAGTTCTAACCCAACATCTATATAGTGAATTTGACTTGGCATGCGACCCTAAAATATTAGTCATATAAATATAAAAACTGAAAAAAATACAAAATTACTTCACAAATAATATTAAATAAAATTCAGAATGTATGTAAATAAATAAATAAATAAATAGACAAATAGTTACTAAGTTGAGCCCAAGAGGTGTTTAAGTATTTTTCACAAGTTGGATTAACATTTTATGCATAGAGCATGAAACAAATCGAGTTTGGGATTTAAGATCACTTAATCTAAAGGACTCTAACCTTTGTATTCGCATAACTTTTTGTAAAAAAATAAAATCTAATATAACATAATTTTGGTTGTTCACTTTTAGTCTTTAAAAGGAAGTAATTTTATTTCAAGTTTTATTCTTATTTTAGGATAAGTGTTCCTTAGACAAACTCTTTTATTTGCTGGCAAAAAAAATGATAAAGTTTTTTATTATTTATAGAATTATATGATGTATTCGAACTTCCAAACCCTATAAGTATTACAAGGAATTGATGTAGAATACTTGAATGTGAGGAGACCATTCCATCATTTGGATCCACTCTTTCTCATAATATTTATGCTCATAAACATGTGGCTCCAACTCATTCCGATTCACTAACATGACAAAATACCTTTTTATCCAACAAAATACATCTATCCTATTATGGCCAATTTATTACAATAAAAATTAAGCATGTTCGATGAAGGAAAATCCATTACTCGAATATTTCATAACTAAAACATATGTTTTAATATACTATAAGTGTGTTACGTGTAAATAAATATACTAATTAATATTTAAATAAGTAAATACAGTCCATATTTTGACATTTAGTATATTTGATAAAACAATTATCATATGTAAATGAGAATAGGTACATCTATAGGAACTTTGCGTAGTGGAAATATTTAAATTTTAAAATATATATAAATTAAGGAAAATTTTTGGAAACTAAATTAGGAGAGAGGTAAACTTTGCTATTTTGGAATATTAAATTATACTTAAATGTATTTTATAATATTATATAAACATAATAATACATAAATTGATCAAACATTAAAACAAAGGCAAACATAAAATTTAAGGTGACTGAAAGTTTAACTAACCCTTTCTTATGAATGTAATTTTTTCAACAATCATGGATTTTTGGTTTATGACAAGTAAGTATTAACCATAAAAGGTCTAATATTTCAACTCATGACCAACAACGTGAAGCAAGAAACTTTAGTACACCACATACTCAAATACTATCAAAAGAAATTAATGTTACATGCACAATCCCTCTCTAATCCATTTCTAACATAAGAACATGATGCATTCGGTGCAAGAAATTGTATATATATTGTAAGTATACAGTCAGACATAATCTTCAACTATCAGAGTAAGAATCAATTAGAGATCATATCATGTTAAAAAAAATTCATGAATCCAAACACTCATATGGGTTTGAGTAGAAATATTCCTCTTCTTTTGGTCTATTAGCAATCATCATTCGCCTCGTTGGACGACCCATTCGGTCTGAATGGACTTCGCTGACCTTGTTTGAAAACTCATCCCAGTTCAATGACCCTTCATTGTATTGATCTATTAAGTCAATCAACACTCTTCGGTCAAATCGAATGGTTTTCTTGAACCCTAAGTACCTGGTACATTTTCATCAAATTAAATGGTTTCAACTTTCAAGAACATGGAGAGTGTGTGTTAGAGGTGGCAAGATGGCAAGATGAGCTGTGTAACGGGTCAAAACAAGTTGTATTGAAACGGGTCGTTTAAAATACAGATTGAAACAGGCAAGCCAGTTTGGGTTGATTTGTAAACACGTTTTTCCTCCTTTTTTTCTTATAAACAATGCATTGATTATGACTATACAACAACAATATTCTGATTTAAGAGGTTGTATAGACTTCAAAAAGATTTTCAACCAGTTTGATCCGTTCCCTTAATAGTTAAAGTTTTCCATTTGACCCATTTGAGATAGAGCAGAAGCCAATTTAACCCGTTAAAGAGTTAGAAATACTGAACAGGTTAATGAAATACCTTCGATGACCCTCAACGACTCTAGCCATGTTGCCATCGTATGTTGGAACAAAGATATCACTTTCTAAAGACACATAGTAATCAAGTGCAGCCATCTGTGACGAATGGTTTTGAAAGAACTGCAGGTCCATAGGTTCCAACAACGTCTCCTTTCGCACCTGTTCATAACAATGGTTAGCCTATATATGTTTAAAACAAATGGGCTCTTAGATGGTCAGTTTTACTAACCAGATTTGGGAACTCTGCAGCTAAACTAGCCATTCGTCTTTTACCTCCATAGATTTCACCAGCAGCTATATAAATTTGAATATTTCGATCAGTTCCCAAAGCACGTAAGATCAAAGCAGTTTCTTCTGGTGTCATAGGACACAGCCCTTCTTGTCTCTTTAGATCAGAATCAATTTCTTTCTCTTTCCACCATGGATAAGCATACCTAACATTTTCGACCCATTTGAGAAATGAGAAAAAATTAAAAGGGTAATAATATTGTTCGAATCTTGTTTAAAATTTCACCTCATTCTTGTCAATTCTTCAACTTCTTCACTGTTGCAGCCTTGTGTGCAGCCAGAGAACGCCAGCATATCCATTTCGTATCTAAGATGAAGAACTAAAAAGGGCCCATTTTTTCTGAGGATTTTTACAACTTTTTTACCCAATTCCTCAATCTGTGAAGTGAACTTTAAACTACTGAAATTTACTCGACACCTTAGTTTTTGAATCTCTAAAGGGAGCCTGTTGTTTGCAAGTCGCGCATCAGTTCTATTTAAATGTACAACTTTATACCTTCGGAAAAGAGGAAGTATCTGTGGAGCAATAATACAATAAGTTTGAATCAATCTTCATTCTAAAAACTATTTATGAACAGAAAACATACCTGATTATGATAATAAGAAATGTCAGACCAACTAATCGGTGCTAAAGAGCGAAATCTCCCAAGTGCAACTCTTCTTTTAAGCCTAGGAGGAAGTTCTTTCAATATTCGGACCTCATCCCTTAATGATCTGATGAAATGGTCAACATCAAAGATGTCTTCAAAGTCACTGCAGATCATAAATTTAAAATCTTGAATCAGATTTCATGTAATCTTATACTAATTTAATTGCAGATAATGATGAACTCGCCTAGGATCAGCCCAAAAAGATGATTTATCCAATTCTGGAACAATAAGTGTGACATTTAAGTATCTAGCAACTGCAACCATGTCACAGATCTGCATACTCGAATAACTTAGTAACGATTAACATAAAGAAACCAAAGCAGATTAGAACTCAAGATTATAACAAACGCACTGCGCTTCTCATTTGATTCAGTCCACCATTGCAAGAAACCATCAGATAACCATTGTTCTTGTAAGCCCCTGAACACAAATAGTTTAAACTTCAAGATTACCAAACAATCATCACCAATTCGACAACAAGTTCATCAACAAACAACAGAAATTAATCTGTTTTCAACAATCTTGATCATTAAAGAACTCACTTTTGGGTGGAATTACGACTTTTGACTCCAAAGATGAATGAATGTTAGTCTGTGCAGATGTATAACAAGAAGGCCAAGTTTTCAACAATCTTGGACCCCAAACCTCACCAACTGTCAATAACTGAACAACACAGATCCAAATCAACAAAGTTTTCATCCCCCTTGTCATCCACAATATCATTTTAGCTTGTGACAACACCATCAAGCTAGATTTTTCCCCTTTACTACCTTCTCCACCACCTGCAAATGCCACACAACCACCCATTTCATCCAATTTCAACTGCTCCACTTCACAGTTTTTAACTAATCTACAACACAATGTACTAACAACAACACCATCTCCACTTTCCTGATCGCATTTTCAACAAAACCCTTGATTCATTCCTCCAAATTGATGCAAAAAATCAAGAGTAAAAACAAATTGCACAATTGGGGATTGGATTTGGTAATGTGGGTATTTGTTTATTGTGCAAAAGCTGGATCTTGATTTGATTCTTGAATTGATTAATGTGATCAACTAAAGAACCAAATGAAGAGTTCACCGAATACCCTTTTCTGTATGTGAGTATTCCGACCAGATTCCGGCGAGAGTCGCCGGAGAAGTGAGAGAGATTGTAAGCTGGTGAATGATTGTTGAGAGATGATGATAAAGGGGTTTTGTTTGATTGTAGTTAACTTGTTGTGGTGTTAGAAAACGAGTTGAAACTGAAAATTTTAAGGCCTGTGATTACGGAGTCGATTGTTGCCATTTTTTCACTCTTTCTTGCACCGGAAATTTTGACAATTTGAACATTTTCAAGATTTGATATTAAATTAAGTTTTGATATGTGAATCATCAACATTCGTCGTGTGTTTATCTATTTGGTGATTCATGATTTTGTTATTGCTTACAACAATTATAGAAAACAATGCAAGTGTGAAACATTTATGTAATTGAACTTATAAAATGTGTATTGTCTCTTTACCACATCTTCAACTTTGATCAAAGTAGTATGAAAATGGTATAAATAGTTATATCTATCTATTATCTAAGTGTTGTTTTATAATGATACATATTCGTATAACGTCTATATACTTATTACAGTATCATGTATAAGTTATAAATGACAATGAATGCGGGAGTAAACATGTTTTGGCAATCTAAGGGTTGTTTGATTACACTGACTCGGTAAGAAGTTCTGACTGAGTCTGTATCTGACTGAAACTTGAATGTTTGATTCAGTATCTGACTAGAACCAAATCGATACAATATTTATGTAACATTATTTCCTTTGACTATATAAATTCTCCACCAAAAAATTATACAGTTTTTTCCACTTTCTTAACAACATTTGCTTCATCTTCTTCTGTCTCTCTCG
Organism: Flaveria bidentis; assembly: GCA_018326385.1. Classification (NCBI taxonomy): domain Eukaryota; kingdom Viridiplantae; phylum Streptophyta; class Magnoliopsida; order Asterales; family Asteraceae; genus Flaveria; species Flaveria bidentis. The sequence continues at coordinate 1,049 of BJCM01062024.1, read as the reverse complement.
CTCTCTTTAAAACTTCACAGATCTTTCAAACATGACAGAGATTAATATCTCCCCCTACACTCACCACTATCATCATCTTCATCATCAACACATCAATGGAGCTCCGGTTCACCGTCATCTCCGTCCGCATCGTCGTCGTCCTCCACCACCTCCTCTGCCATTGCCACTCCCTCCTCACCACTCCCTTATCATCACCGCAACACACCACCACCTTCCTCCTCCTCACCACTCCCTTATCTCGAACCAACCCCTCATCACCCTCACCATCACCAACCGTCGTTACCCCTCCACCCACCCACCTCCACCGCTGCCCTCTCACCGTCGCCGCCGCCAAATCCAGCCCCAAAATCACGGGGCACAAGGAAAATCACTGGCCGTAGGGGTGGAGGAGAAGGCAGTAAGCTCAAGTGCAAGGGTGTTGGCCGGGTCAGCATTATGAAATTTCAGGTCCGGGTCAGATGTTTTGACTCGGCCAGCTCGAGTTTTACGCAAATCAAACAAGCTGACCGACTGACCGAGTCGGCCAGTCAGTCGGGTCAGCCGAAATCAAACACCCCCTAAGCCTCATTTTTGGTTTTTAAACTGTGTTTCATACTCGGTCTTATAATAACCAAGGTTTGTGAAAATATGTGCAAGAATTAGGTATACTTATCTATGATATTATGTCGTTAAATTTATTTATTGCAATGTGTATTACCCGAAATTCAGTCTTAAGTTAGTCTTAAAATACCTACTTTGAATATTAAACACTCAATTATTCTTGATATTGTTATAGAATTTTAAGAATTAGAAATTTCTAATCATTTCAAAGTACTAGATATTATATATCTTAAGATCATATAACACAAAAACATGTTTCATGCAATGTGGGTATATAAATGCAAATAATAGAGTTGGTATCAGTTAACATTATAGCCATCCTAAACCTTTAAAATGTTATAAAACCAATCATACTTTGTCACATACTCGAATGCTAAGCGCTAATCTTTTGGAGACTTCCTTAGGCTTAGGTTATTTCATCATCCTAATATAAATGGACATGGTTATCA
>BJCM01062023.1:0-15540 GCA_018326385.1 Flaveria bidentis | reverse complement strand
AAAAATATAATATAGATTCTAATTTATAGGATACGGCGTACCACACTATATGGTACACCGTACCGCGTACCGAATTGGCGTTCCAAATGAACCTACCCCCTAGTGTACCGAATTTTAAAAATTGACGAACCGCGTACCCGTTTCCGTACCGCGTACCGAAACGTACCGCGATCCATGTGACAATGGATTAGAAAGTGGTGGTTTTCACGGTTTTCATTTGATCTCTCCCATCTCTCTCTCTCTCTATATATATATACATATATACATATATATATATACATATATACATATATATATATATATATATATATATATATGAAACTTGATTTCTTATAAACCATGTGTACTATTAGTCTATTATCTCCAAAAAACCATCTTGAATTCATTTGACTCAGGTCAGGATTTGTAACTAACTAACTATACGCTATGTCATACAATTTAGGGCATGAAATTGCAGAAAACAATCATCCATATGTGAGACAGCCAAACATACATTTAAACAATCATACCTTCATTTCTATAATCGAGTAATTGAAGTTTTTTAATTAGCAATTCAAGTGACTGAAATAAGTTTTCTTCGATAGTCGTTTAGATATTTTAAGAAAATTTAGGATGTTTGTCGGTATAGAAACTATTCTCCAAAACAAAAGTGTAAACAAAACGCAAATAGGCAAATAAGATGTCATGGCAAGGGGAGAACATACCTTGAAAAGTGGGAGGCAAATACCCTAACGTAAGAGTCTCAAACTCAACGGAATCAATTTTGAACTTTGGTATTTGTTCAGCAATAATGGGCTTTGCGATATCCTTTGCAGTCTTGCATATTGCCTATGAATATAAAAGGTTACTAAGTTCAATTCAAATAAACCAAAATACTACTCATAACATAAATAGTTTTACCGAAATACCTTGTCAAGATAAGGCCACATGTATTCAATGAACTTGTTAAGCCAATCAATCTACATTGATCCATATAAAACATTATGCCACAAGAATAAAAATATTTTGCAACCATCAATTAACATGCTGGAGAGTTTCATGGTGAAATAAATACCCGATCAAAGTCCGGGTTTTTAACCCACAAAGGTATCTCAGGAAGCATACTTTGCAGAGTTTCAGAGTCTCGTTCAACCAACGGACGAATAATAGGATCCTGCCCAAAGATTTTATCATTCCAAATAATAAATTTAAGAATTTCCAAGTACCCTTTAAACTTAATTGCACAAATAACCTGATCAAAGATTCGAAGCCTATAAACTTATTAAAAAAAGGAGAGAAAAGAAATGAAAGAAACAAAAAAAATAGCTGGTGCATCAATACACATCTCCCATCCATAAAGTTTCAGATGTTTCACATATTAAGCCCAAACAAATCAACCCCACAGGCCACAACAGAACAAAAATAAAGAAAATCTTTACAATATGAAGTTATTTGGTCAAAATCCCCAAATCATACCCTAAAAGCTGAATCCATAAAGAAACTAAAAGTAAACTTTATTCTACAAGAACTGGTGCACTTTATCTCCTGTCATTGTCCAATCTTTACTTAACCACTAAGGCATATATAGATGGCAGAAACCGCATTCAAAACCATAAGAGATTCTTTAATCAGACATCTTAAAATCAAGAACATTAGAACAACAACGAATCCATGATACAAAAACAAGATCAAATCAAACAAGATGTAAACACACACACACACATAGAAACAGAGAGAAAAGGAAAGAGACCTTGACATCTGTGGGTTGAAAGTAGATGAAGAAATAATATCCGATTACAAGTCCAGCAGAAACCCCAACTCCAAACCCAGAAAAACCCAACAAAGTACTGATCACACCCATCAAATTCTTCAAGATTTCTTTCCTTTTTTAACTTGAAAACAAATCAAACCCAAATAGATGAATTGTTTCCCCTTTGGAGTTCTTCAAGAAACTGCAAATCTCGAGAATTTCAGAGCAAAATCTCAACTGAGGCAGCTATTGTGTTTCCCCCTGCCGACTAAAATGAAGATGTGTTGAAATAATTGGAATATGTTAGAAAGAAGTGACGAATGTAATACTAATCAAAGAAAATAGAAATGTCCACCCGTCCGTTAAAAGTGTCATAAGGGGCCAATTTGTCTTGTGTATACGTGTGGCAGCCCTTTTCAAGTTTCAACAGTTTAAGATTTTGGGGATAACTTTAAGTAGGGGTGAGCAACCGGTTCGAACCGGGAGGAACCGAACTAGAATCGATTGGAACCGGAAATCGAATAGCGTAAATTAAATATTCGGAACCGAACCTTATCATAATTTAATTGATTCGGTTCTAAACCGGGTAAACCGGTTCCGTTTTTACTATAAAACCAGTGAGGAATCGGTTTTATATAATAACCTAAACTAACAACGTGATGTGATGTGATGATCAAGTAAAAAACAAATCAATATTCAAATTAAACCATAATACGAATAACAAACCACAAAAAATGAACATTTATAAATACAAGTTAATAAGTCAATATATTAAAAGTTATACACACATTAACACAAAAAAAACACAAGTTAATAAGTGTTAGTGCGTTACTATGGTTTAATGGGCTTCATTAATAATGTTTGTTAGAAAACTTTAAATGAGTGTATTCTAAACTACATATTATATTAATTTATTAAAAAGTACCTTTCTATAATGGGTTTAAATAATTGGTTTCTATTGGGTATTAAATCGGTTAACGGTTTTAGAACCGGAACCGAACCGGGAACTGTATATTCATATTCTACGAACCGAGAACTGAACCTATATTTTTAAAACCGGTTATTGGTGGTTCGGTCCAACTAGTTTTGTTGGTCCCATTCACAAGAACAATGTTCTTGCTCACCCCTAATTTTAAGCATAGGTATTTTCTATATTGTATCTATTACTTTTTAAATGTTCTTTTAATTTTACGTGTGTAGTGATGCATCTGTTATAAAAGTTGTTTGTTTTCAAAATGCAATCACTTGACTTTATATTTATTTTTGTGGCTGACTATTTTATATGATTGTCCGCTTTATAATATGATTGTACGTCTTTATTATACAATCGTTTGTCTTTGTTATACTGTGGTCATCTCTGTTATACGGTCATCGGCCTCCGTTATAGTGTTGGTGGTCATTTTTTTGTTGTTTCTATTATGTGCCGACAGTACTTATATTAAATAATGATTATATTATATTAGCGTTGTTTCACATGATAAGAATTTTTGTGAAGAATTCAAAGAAATACTAAAAAAATAATAAAAATGTAAAAAGTTGCGAAACCCTTTTCCAAGTGACATTACAAGAAATGTCCACTCGTCCATTAATGGTTAAATAAGGGGTCTATTTGTCTTATGTATACGTGTGGGTGGTCCTTTTCAAGTATTTGAGATTTTGTAATTATTTTCAAAATTCCTTCTATATTAATCTAGAAAATTACTAATCGTTTCAAATTAAATTTTTGCTTGTGTTTCTTAATTAGAATTGTATTTATTAAATTTTGATATATAGCTTTATACGAATAAAAAAATAAGTTCAAGGGATTTGTTTTAATTTGATATTTTTATAGGATAGAACAAAACTTTAAGGGTTATATAATCAACCCATCAAGGGCGTTAGCCTAACGATACCACGATGTTGCGGTGCTCATCTTTAGCAGTGAGGTTTCATGTACTATCGTGGATGAATGGTGCAAAATTGGAAATATATTAGTTAGTCATGAATTTATTATTTAAAAAATAGTTTATTAGAATGAAGATCTATTGGGTAAGGCCATCTTTAACTTATAATCTTAAACTACGAAAAATAAAATTATTAGTCTAAAAGTAAGCATGATGTTTAAGAAAGACACATGACATGGACGGAGAATATCTTGTTAATTTCTTGAAAAATGTCTTAAAAATATGGTATTCTATACTATTTTTAATGACAAATGAATGATTTTAAAATGTCGAAAGGAAATATGAATATATCAAATTCTTTTGTTCCGCTCCCTCACAATAACTCATTATATATAATACTAATTATCAAGGGGTATGGTATCTCATGCTTATAAAATGTTTTGTGTATAAGAGTGACGTACACTTATCTTTTTGTCTTTTTTTAATCCTTATTTTTTTATTTTAACCAAATACTTTTATATTTTTTACAATTGAGCCCCAATAGATTTTTACTTTCAATTTTGGTTCACCATACTTTTATTTTCTACAAAAATTCCGTTTACTTTATGGTCTAAATTTTACTAGTTAACACGACACGACATGGATGTGTATTTTAATGTTTTTACTCTTATTTTTTCCTGTTTAGTGTCCTCGTCGCAATGTGTTGTTCCTAGACCGTTACTTATTGTTTTATATGTTTTGCTTTTCATCTGCGTGATTCAACATTTGTATATATATTTTTTGTCTTTATACGTTTCTTTTGCGTGGTTTAACCTTGTACGTCTACTTTCCATTCAAAATTTTTTTCTCATTTTCTATTTCTATTTTAATTCGAGTTTTTTCGGTATTGACGGTAGAGTTGGCATACCATATCAAAAACGATACAATAAGACACGTCACAATGATCCGACATGCTAAACATGAGCGTTACCCGATAACTTGCAAGTAAAAAACAAAATGACATAAAATGACATGTTTAAAAACATGTTTATAAACACAAGTAATTTTAAATAACACATAGAATCATATATGATGTCTTCAACTTGCAAGTCTTTAAAATAAACATCTAGTTTCATTCCATTTGGCATTCATTTATTCCTAAGAGTACAAGATGATGAAATTAATCAAATATCCATCGAATGAGACAATACAACAATTTTCCTTTTTAAAAATCCTTGAGAATCTTTTATAGATGTGAAAAGCCGCATAAACTCTACTAATTTAATCATTTAGTAGATCATGGTGCCCACCAAACATTCTCCTGAATTTACATAAAACCCCCCTCAACTCTATGTTAATCATCATCATCATCTTTATAGGTTTTCTTTTACTTCTTTAACAAATTCACTCCGCTTCTTTCGTCGAATCTCAACACCAGTGGACCATCTTCTTCGATCGTTTTCTTCCGTCCATTCTTATATAAACCCTTTTTCCACTCAGATTACCACCTTTGATTTCTACTTTCTACTACTCAATTCAACAATTCTATCACTCACAGGCTTCTTTTAAGGTAAATTTCCCCTTTTCATTGCTCAATTGATGCTCATTGTTTCAGTTGATTCGGTATGGAACCCATGTAGCTGAGTGGTTAGTGTTGTTTTGTTGGTGCATTAGCTCATTTAGATTATTGATTGATGATTTTTTTAACTTGTATCATTGTTATATTGTTTTGGGGTGTTATAAATTGAGGCTAATTTGATAAATTGTTGATTTTTATTCTTCATTTTTTTTGGTCTTTTTAGGGTTTAGATTATGATTATGTGTTTTGGGTATGATTCAAATTAGGTTACTTTTATAGGGATCAAAGCTCAGTTATTAGTTTCTCACTTTTGGATTTGCCTCAATTTCCCCCAAATTGGCTTTTCTCTGTTGTTGTGATCTTTAACTGCCCTAAGTTGGTTTATGTTTCTTGATCTTTATGTATGTGTGTTTCTAGGGTTTATGTTTCAAGAAGGAGTGAGGTTGATTGATTGAAAAAATTGGGAAATTTCTACTTGTGGATGTTGAAGTTGGAAGATTTTAGAAGCTAATATTGTTGAGTTGTTATGGGGATGGACTATGGAGAACTCGATTTCTCTAGTCACGAGATGTTTTTAGGTTCGAATGCTGGTGGTTCCATGAGTAGCTTCTTTGATGAAATCTTTAATGACACACACGCGTGTACTCATACCCACAAATGCAACCCACCAGGGCCCGATTCCTCACACACCCACACGTGTTACCATGTGCACACCAAGATTCTACCTGCAACGAGCAATGATGAGAATACCCCTACTGATGACACTGCTGAATCATTGCTGAAGGAAACCAAGAAACGCCCTTCAGGTAACCGGGAAGCTGTGAAAAAGTACCGTGAAAAAAAGAAAGCCCGAGCAGCTTCATTGGAAGATGAAGTGGTTAGGTTAAGAGCATTGAATCAACAACTAATGAAAAGAGTTCAAAGTCAAGTGGGGTTAGAAGCAGAAGTAGGGAGACTTAAGTGTTTGCTTGTAGACATTAGAGGGAGAATTGATGGAGAAATAGGGTCTTTTCCTTATCAGAAACAACATCAGGCTGATCAGAGTGCTGTTAATCCAAATTTAGCAGGTGGCTTCTTGTTGAATCCGTGTAATATGCAGCGATCAATGCACCATGATCTTGATGTAAATGAATGTGATTTTGAGGATCTGCAATGTTTGTGGAACCAAGGATCAATGCTCAATGAACCTGCAAGATGTGGAGGTAATGATGGTCTAGTAGGTGCCAATCCTTCTACTGGAACCAAAAGAAAAGGTAAATAACAGTTCCATGATCTATTGCATCGGTTATTTGGTTTATATTTTGATTTTTGTTTTGCACTTGTGATGATTAGAAGCTGAATCTAGCAAACTTTTGTGATTTCTTTTATTTAGTTTAGAGGTGGCAAGAGGATTGTTTCAGGTCAAACAGGTTTGGGTCAAAATGGTAACTTTTGATAGACCAGAATTCCAGATTGGATCGGTTTGACCTGACGCTTTTTGTCCATTTTTTTAGAATTTGTTGTAAATAAATAAAGTGATGATCATGATCACAGAAACAATATCTTCATAATAGTCATTAGTTATCATCTGTCTGTTGCTGATCTCTGTTTTTTTGGTTATAGCTGGGCGTGCAGCAGCATCCAGATGAACTGCATGCATATCATCAATCCTTGGTGCTTGATGTACAATAACTTCAAGAGATAATATGCAAGATGAAAGTGATCTTGTGTTTCTTTTTTGTATGTTCTTTAGTGCAATTATAGTTGTTTTTTTGTAGTTATGACATTAGTAGTTCAATGGTTTTGTTTGACTTGTGCATGCCATTTGGTTGGGTCCTGATCAAGATTCAATACATGCAATCAATAAACTTAGTTCTTTGATCCAACAATCAACCTAATTGATTGACTCATGAGTTATGTGCTATAATGGGAGTTGGGACCAAAAAATGACAAGCAACTAAAAGTAGATGTGTGACTAAAAGATTCAACTACTAGGATAAATCAAGTAGACATGCCACAATAGCAAACAGCTCATGTTCCATACAACAATTACTATTCAAATTCACCAAGATTTTAAAGATGATCCCTAAACAAGTTAACAGGGTCACAAGGGCAAATATTTAAATTTCATCATCCTCATGATAAATGCTTTCTGCCATTTGCCAAATTTGTAAAGCATTGTCTTCTGCCACACTGGATATGACCCATGGTTCATTCTTGTTCCATGAGAAATCTGATATTTTTGCCTTATGACCACCATGAGAAAACAAGAGCTCTGGCGGGCCGTCTTCTGCTTCTCCTTCCAATTGTTCATCTCCAATCCTGGAGAACATACCAAAACATACCACATTTAATCATGGTTATTATTTTTCATTTCATATATTTTAGAATCTTGAATTCAGTTTGAATGTTGTCAATGTACCTGTTTAGATCCCAAACCATCAACCTTCTGTCATCAGCAGAAGACGCAAGCACCGTTTCATGGTTCGGGTCCCATTCTACTTGGAATACTTCCTCCCTGCATGATTACATCATTCATATCATCCATGCCTTAATAAATTTCAAAATCAATGCTTACGTATTCAAACATGTTTGATTCAATTATATGTGTTTAGTATACATTAGCAAGTTTTGTCACCAACTTCTTAATTAGTTTGACCTAATTGTAAAATCAATATTCAAAGTGAAATAAACAGCTACCAAAAACAAAGATCAAGAGACATACGTATGACTACTTAATACATGCAATGGTGATGTCAGCTTCCGCATGTCAAACAGACCAACAGTGGTGTCTGAAGATGCAGTAGCCAGGACCCACTCATTAAATGGATTGAAAGATAAGTAATTAACCTGAATATGATAGAGAAAAAGAGCAGTTAGTTACAAAACAGTGTCTATGTAAGACATGAACACAATGTTACAGAAAGTTCATAGAATCGCTTCACCTCTTTCTCATGAACTACAACAGCTTGTTCATGTTTATTTGTGCGCAAATCCCAAATCATTAGCTTGCAGTCATCACCAACAGATCCAAAAAGACTATCATTCATCAAATGCCATGATACATCTTCCACCACACTCCCATGATCCTAGACCGACATTTTGTTTTACTTGTTAGCTAATACATATACCCTGATATCAGGTTAAAGTAAATAATCATTACCTCATAAATATGCATTGCATCAAGAACTTTATTATCAGGCATTTTGGACACATCCCACAAGCAAATTTTGCAATCATTAGAACCACTTAAGAGATAGCCTTCCCTAAAAGGATTCCAAGACAATCCATAACCTTCTTTGTCATGACCCCTCAATCTAACATCAGGTTCACAAGAACCCCCTTCGTGATCTAAAGGTTGCTTTGTAGAGTCAAATACATAAACTTCAGAAGAACTGGTTTTTGCTGCAATGATAGATGGAGCCTGTAGCATGCACCGTGCTCGGTTGACCTCTCCGTCAACATGTATCTTCTGAACAACCTCCACCTACAAGTAGATCAAATAACATGCCAAATCAAAACAGATTAAAACCTATCCTTACTCATAATTGGCAGATATCAGCAATAGATGTTTCTCTCAAGTTCCTCTACTTGATGGTAGTATAATTAAAATTATAACTGCATATATAAATCTTTAATAACAACATCACTCCTTAGTCCTTAATATTATCACATTCAAGTCAACGCTCTAGCTTTGTTTTGCCCAACTAGTAAACTAAACACATATCCATTTTAATCTAGCATATAGTACATGATTACATGGCTTATCAACATCACAAGATTATCAAATCTCACAAGTAACTCCCAAATAAACTAAACGACCATTACTTTCTGCCAATTGGGACACGCAAAAAAATCTCATTTTACCTACTAAACACACAAACCACTCAGTAATTTCGTCGAACACCTAGCGTGCACATAAAAACCATAGCACTTTTTCAATCTCACAACACTTCCAACATCTCTAATACATTATTCCGTATCCAAAAGACTTACAGACAACACATAATAACGTAAAAAGAAACTGTTCGACTGACCTTAGGGATTTTGTGATTTTCCAAATTGGTTTCAAGCGCCGAAGCAGGATTAACGGGTAGGTGAGTTTCAGCAACCAGAAGAAAGTTAGGGCAATCATCAGAAGTGTGTGTCCCCAGGATCAACTTATGAACGGCGAAAGATCCGTCGGAGTACACCGACGGCGGTGACGGAAGCCACTGGACGGTGAGTGACGGCCACTCAAGGGAATGTGAGACAACAAGATCGTACAAAAACGGAGTGTTCTTCCTCCATACGCTGAATTCTTCCTCCACCTGGTAGTCTTCGCCGCCGGCGTCTTCCTCCGTCGCCATTTTTCACTTTTCGCTTGAAGGTTTTCCCGCGTAAAATTAGGGTGAAGAGGAGAAATGGTGAGGGGGAATAGCGGGAAGTGTTGTGTTGTTATACAGATATAAATGGGCCACGAGTCTTTTTGTGATTGGGCCTGGCCCAAACCAAGGCTAACAATATGAGCTAGCCTGGACCCAAAATTAATAACTTTGAGAAAATTGACCCAAAACCAAATATTGACTTTAATCGTTTTTTTTAATAATAATTTTTTAAATAAGTTTTATTTGTAAGAAAGATAATAGTTGCATGGAAGGTTTTAAAGTTAATATATTACTTTGTAGGGTTACAAAAATTAGAAATAGTTAAAACTCCGTGAAAATGTAAAAACGACCAATTTTCATGAAGTTCGTAGGTAATTCTCATGACTAAAATTCTACACAGTTACATGTGTTTTTTTCTTTATTTAAAGAGTTAAATAATTTCATCCCCAAACATTGTCAATGATTTGGCTATTGATGAGATTTACTGAGCTTAGTTATGATTATAGTTATATAACCTTAACGACTAGGAATTCACTTTTCCTTTTTAATAAATATGCCTAATAAAAACTAGAAAAATATTGCTGCTAAGTTTTATACTATTAATTATCATGTAACCGTTTTAAGCAAAACCGTAAGTGTTTATAGCCAACACTCTCATGAGAATGATAAGAGAAGGTAAATAACTTGTTTATAAAATAATATAAAATGATAGAAAGATATACACGTCTAGAACATAATGCATGCATATGTTTTATAAAATTCATAGCACTACATACTGTGTAAGCTACTCGTGTCTAATCACATTTACCATTAGTTTTGATGATGCATTATACTCGATTAAAAGACACACATGTGGAAAAAGTATCTTAACATTTTGATCTCTCATTTACTTGAATAAAAAAACCTTACTCTAAGAGCCACTTGCAAACTAAAGCATGGATAAAGTACCACTTACGTGGCATCCAATGGTAAAGCCTATATCCTCATTTGTCCAAATGCAAAATGAGAGGTCCAAACATTGGAATCCAACACACCAATCAACTACCTCACCACCCCATCTTAACACCATGCACCATCACCACTCACCCTTAAACTCACCTCATCAACACTTAAAACTCAACCACAAATCAAATCTAACGACTCCCTCCACTGCACTACAGTAGTCCTTCCCACACCAAATCAACCCACAAGCAGTTTCAACAATTGTCAAGACTCAAGAGTGATCAAAGCTCACTCATTTCACTCAAGTTTTGTCAATGGCGAAACCAGTGTCGATTGAAGTATGGAACCCGAATGGGAAATACAGAGTCGTTAGCACGAAGCCCATGCCGGGTACACGCTGGATTAACCTCTTGGTTCAACAAGATTGTCGTGTTGAAGTAAGTAGTTCAGTTTATCTTTAAAGATTCTGATGGATTTTATCGAAAGTTTGTGTTTTTTGATTGATTTGTGTTGAAATTTGATGTCTTTTGTGGTTAGATATGCACGGAGAAGAAAACCATACTGTCTGTTGAAGATATCATTGCTTTGATTGGGAGTAAGTGCGATGGAGTTATCGGTCAGGTATTATATAGAACTTAAGTTTGTGTTTTTTGAATTGGTTACTTTGGTTTATATGTGTTTGAATTGTGTAACATGGTTATCATTATGTGTGTGTTTTTTTTTAAGATTTGTTGATCTAATTTGATGTATGTATTTTAGTTGACAGAAGATTGGGGAGAAACATTGTTTTCAGCATTGAGCAAAGCAGGAGGGAAGGCTTTTAGCAACATGGCTGTGGGCTATAATAACGTTGATGTCGAGGCAGCAAACAAGTATGGTGTTGCTGTTGGAAACACACCTGTGAGTTTCGTTCTTCTTCGGGTTCAAGAATTTATGTATCCATAATGGAAAAAGGACATTTTATTCACCCATATACTAAAAACTTGACTTTCTAGGTCAGATGGATCCATTTTTTGCCTTTGAAATCGGTCTCTATTTGTTTGGTTGATGAAAAAATGAACAAGTTTACTCAACTTTGTTAGAATATATAATAAATAAACTGGTTTTGTTGTAGAATTAAGGAAATTTTCATGAATCAGGTGTGACTATAATTAGTATTATGTATGACTTTTGAAAGTCAAGATATAGTGTCTAACTGTCTATGGATGGAACTGATGTAACATATGAATCCACGGTGGCATGATGAATTGTTATTTAACTTATTCGCTAAACAACATTAAAATCAAATTCACCGCAAATTATTAAACATAACATAGAGGTTTTAACGTTCTATGTACTGTTGTTTTGTCACTGTAATGGATTTGTGGGCATAGTTTAATATGTTGTTCTTTTACGAAACTAACAATTGGGAATATAATATGCATAGGGTGTGCTTACAGAGACCACAGCAGAGTTAGCAGCAGCACTTTCTGTTGCTGCTTCTCGAAGGATAGTTGAAGCCGATGGGTTCATGAGGGCTGGCTTATACGACGGATGGCTTCCTCATCTGTAAGATCCTGTGCTTCATATACACCAAAACATATTCTGATCAAATATCCAATCAATAAGTTTATTGAATACAGAACCTTATTTGTATTATTCACCTATGAAAGTTTGATGGGTAAACATTACATTTAAGATAATCACAAAGTACTAGACACTGGTTACAGGTTATAGGTAAGATAATTATCGTATTTTGTGATGTTTTAGGTTTGTGGGAAATTTGCTTAAAGGACAAACTGTCGGTGTGATTGGAGCTGGTCGCATTGGTTCTGCTTATGCTAGAATGATGGTAAAATCTTGCTCTAAGCTCCAAGTCCACTGTTTTTGAGTTCATTTGGAATCCAAATGATGTTAACTAACGAATATATGGTTATCAGATTGAAGGGTTCAAGATGAATCTAATCTATTACGATCTCTACCAAGCAACACGTCTAGAGAAGTTCGTTACAGGCATGTCTTGCTTCATTGTGTATATTTTCAGTTATATGTTTCAGCTAAAAAATGGTCAAACAGATGAAAGTAAAATGTTTCCTTAAAAAGCTATAAGTATGATGGTTTAATAAGGTAAACCGGTCACTTTCATTTGCTGATATGAGGAAAGATGATGGGATCTATTAATATCTATTAGTAATCATATATGGACTAATATGTAATTAGCAATTTGCAGCTTATGGTCAATTCTTGAAAGCCAGCGGAGAACAACCTGTTACATGGAAACGAGCATCATCGATGGATGAAGTTCTTCAAGTAGCCGATGTGGTAAGAAATCATTAAACATGTTATCATAATCTGTTGGTATCGTTATAATACGTTCTCTGTTTGATGTTTTCTGCTTATGATCACATAGATAAGTCTACATCCAATATTGGACAAAACAACTTATCATCTCATCAACAAAGAAAGGCTTTCAAAGATGAAGAAGGTAAGCTCAAACCAAAGCATAAAAGTTATATTTTACTGAGTTCCAATAAACCAAAATGTCTAAATTATTTGAATTTAAACACACAGGAAGCGATCCTTATAAACTGTAGCAGAGGACCGGTGGTTGATGAAGAAGCTCTTGTGGAGCATTTGAAACACAATCCCATGTTCCGAGTTGGTCTTGATGTGTTTGAGGATGAGCCATACATGAAACCTGGCCTTGCTGACATGAAAAATGCCATTGTTGTCCCTCATATTGCTTCCGCATCTAAGGTACATAATTTTATTTTCTTAAGTTATACTTTTTTTTTACTGTTTTTCAGTTGCTAATGAATGCCAAAGTTGATTACATCTACAGTTAACTTTTCTAAATTCCTGTTTTCGGTTCATGCAGTGGACTCGTGAAGGAATGGCCACACTTTCTGCATTAAACGTACTGGTATGCGACTTCTTAATACATTATACAAATAAATCGTTTTGGCCACACTGCTAATAAAATAGTATTGATATTTTATTTGATTTATTGCTCTAACTTTGCACTAATATAACATCTAGCAATTTCAACTTTTTGACCTGAATGTTATGATGACATTAGGTCTGCTGGTTAAATAGATAATACACTTAGATGCCATGTAGTCTATTATGATTATTTTTATTAACTAGTCTAATGCTGTCTTTCTTTACAAAACAGGGAAAAATAAAAGGGTATCCAACTTGGTCAAACCCGAATGCAGTTGAACCATTTTTGGATGAGAATTCGTCACCACCGCCAGCATGCCCGAGCATTGTCAATGCTAAAGCACTAGGTAAGTAACTTCCTTCTTGAAATGCAACTCTTTGTCATCTTAAAATGAAATGTATCGAAACACTAAACGCGTGGAGACGGATAAAGATGTTGTCACGTTAAGCATCAATGGATCAATTGAGTAATTGTTGAATAGAATTCTGTGGTTGATAACTTGCAATTCTAATACTTATTGTTAATTACAGGACTGCCTGTTTCAAAGCTCTGAAGATGTTCTGTCGTCTACAACCTTTCATTGTCTACATGTATACTGTTTATGCTCACTACTCTTGTTGTACATGGGAAATTGTTGTTTGTATATGGTGTAATGAAGACACAATGGATGATAATTTATTTCTACTTAAAGTGGACGGTTATACTATACAGTAATATAGATAACAGAATATGATATATTAATTTTCTAGAAATTCATATCATTAAATTGATTTAATGATTTACTCAACATCTTTGAAAAAATACCCAACTTTAGAAGATATCTTATAATACATTCTTCTAAATATTTTAATAAAAATAAATTACAATCTTGTTCTTTATACTACTCTCTTTCGTAATCTAATATTTACTTTATAATAAAAAAACTAATGCGCAAGGCTTTCGCATGTGTGAGGTTCGGAGAATAATAACAGACAAAACTATAGCATTAGACATTCTCATCTACAAAAACAATTCATTTCCCTTTCTATTTTTCACGACGAATATTATATCAATCAAATTGAAATACAAGACTAAATGTTTGAAAAGTTAAAATTACATCAATCCATCCATTATAAAGCTAGTAACTTAGCCTTATTTCTTATTCAAAAAAAATTCATAGAAGTGATCTCTTCAAGTATCCTCCACCGAAACAGCCTAAGAGAAATCTCGTTCCAGGCTCTTTAAATAATCAAACGTGATGTATAGAACTATAGTCGAATGCATCATTCTCATTTTCTTTGTAACAAGCAGGGTAAGAGAACTACTATCTACCTCCATAAGATCATGTGTCAATAGAAATTGTACAAAAGAGGTAGTTTAAACCAAAGACTCGCATTTCTCGCATTTTACCACATAGTTGTGACAGTGTAGCACTACGTGAAAATATGATTTATCGTTTCCACAACTCACCATATAGAGGACATATCAGATAACCAGCATTTATGCTCCTTCTATGCAATGCGTCTAGATGACATAAGCGATCCATATCCACCCTCAACTTGAAGTTATTAACTTTAAAAGGAAGCCAAGTGTTCCCATGCAATGCACTTGTGTTTAGCGATCGAGTAAAAGCCAGAAGACTAATTTAACTATATAACTCTTACTAGCATCACACTCCAATACCATGAATCTTCCGAACCCAATTTAAATATTAAAGCTAATACATCCTTATCCTTAGGATCTTTAAGCTTGACCAACTCGTCAGTAGCATGCAACTCCCTGTTTGTTTTTCCTGCAGGAAAACGTCTGTAGTTTGTGGACCATATCTGCAGACATATGCAGCAGAAGAGGCGGACCAAACGTCTGCAGTCTGCAAGAAAAAAACTGTTTGTTTTTAATATCTGCAGAATGGTAAAAAATATTCTATACTTAAATTAAACCTATTTTTAAACCTATTAAATTGAACCTATTTTTTTAACACTTATTTCATTGGATTTGTACCACACACACACACATCCATACGTACATACACCATATATACACATCCATACGTACAAGCAACCGGCGGGCGAGGTCTGGGTCGGGGGGTCGGCAGGTGCATGTATGGGAAGGGGGAGGCGGGGCGTAGGTAGGGAGGTGGAGACGCAGACGGGCGAGGTGGGAGGGGGTCAGAGTAGGTG
>BJCM01062022.1:0-18514 GCA_018326385.1 Flaveria bidentis | reverse complement strand
CACGTCAACGAGGGGCACACGTGGGCGAGGGATTATGGTAGACCCTCGCCGGGCACGCTTTATTTGTGCGAGGGATTTCCATAGTCCCTCGCCACGTCAGCGAGGGATGACACGTGGCGGGCTCCGATTGGTTGTTTTTTTATGAACTTTAATTTTGACCGGTTATTTTAGTAATTCGATTTGGTCATACGGTTATTTTGATAATTTTCCCTTGATATTTTCTTGTATCACTGATATCCACTCTTTGAATTTGATTTAACAGAGGAAGCTGATATTAAAGTACGCACACAAGTACAGACTGGGACTTTGGAGGCCTCCCATTGAACCTCCGAAAACCAACAAATGAGACACTTTCGTATGATACAATGCATGTTGTGGTCTACACCATTTCTCGGACTTATGAAAGCTTCGTTTTTCGGACTTATAGAAGAGAAGGATAATAATCATTCATTATTGAAAATGATTTTGCTTTGTTGAATTGATGAATGCTAGCAAGAGTGAAGAGTGGGTCTTTAAGCCCAATCATCAAACCCACTTCTCATTTGGTTAAGATTGAGCTTTATTTCTATTAACAAGTGTGGAATCAACAAACAAAGTTTATCAAAATTTGAAACTAGTGAACCACAAACTAGTCAATTTGAAAGCATCAACCAACTCATCTTGATTTCTTTATCACAATTTGAAACTAGTGAACATGAAAGCAATAGTCAAATAAAGTTAAGATGGATTTGATGCTAATTTTATTTGACACCATGGAAAAGAAACAAATCAATGACAAAAATAATAATTTTTAATGTTATTTTTACAAAATCGGTATGAATTTGGAAAAAATGAGAAAAAAATCGAGAAAAAAAGAAAAAAAAAAGTTTATGGCTATTGATGGTGGTGTCGCCAAAAGGAGAGGAGGAAGGAGGCGAATATCACAATACAATAGACCAAGTTGAGAGTAGGGATGAAAAAAACTTAGAACTACATGGTCATACCATGAAATTTAAAGCATTCGGGATATGTATTAGTTTAGTTTTAAATTTTCAAGTATAAGATTTGGTGATGTCCGGCCTGATTACCCGAAACCATTTATCTTTTTATTAACCATTGCTAAGTAATACTTTATTTTAATTTTATAAATAAAATAGTATTTTAAAAAAAATAATTCAACCATACGTGGTTTTTTTTATAACGCCATTATTCACACTTTCTATACTTACCTTAAATCTACAAACAAATATCATTATGTAATTAGAACTACTTCTAAATATAGACCAACATCCATCAAAAGATTAGAACCATTAAATATTTGAAAATGAATACTTTGTAAAACCATGGTACTACATACTAGAATCTTTTGTCTTAATACTAAAGAAAGTTGTCTTAAAATGGACATCAGAACAATAAAGTGATGCACACTCTAATCATAGGTAATAAGTCTAAATTTTGTAGAATGGCAACAAGCATTCACGGGTTTGGTTTTGAGTCCTTACTCTCCCAACTATGAATGTAATTTCTTTAATTATGATTTTTTTCTATCTTTTGGCATTATGTATTGCTTCTTATATCGATTTGCATATTCGTTATTTAGCGAATTTTAAAACTTAGATTGGAAAAAGCTAAGCTTCTTGGTACATTAACTATGTACAGTCTAAACTTGTATTCGTTTGTCTTGCTTGATCATGTGTTGGTTTGATTTGTTTTATTAATTTTAACTATATAAAAGAATGGTGAACGAGGGGTTCATTTTACGGTTAATCGATTACATGACATTGATTAATGTTTTGCGCAAGAATGTGTATGTTCTAGCTTCGGAGAGGTTTGTTTCAAGAGTTGTGAAACTTGGTATATTGTAGATGTTCATATTTCTAGTTCTTTGGTACGTGTTGGGATATTAAAGGATTGGTGATCTTAAATAAGTCATTCAAGTGTTTGATGTAATGTCTAAAAGAGATGGTTGTGGTGCAAATGAGATTGTGATGTGTGATATGGGCTGGGGTTTGACCCGATTGATTAAAGTGTTTTAATGTTGGACCCAAATGGTTAAAGTGTTTTAGTGTTTGTTTGCAAAAGAAAATGTATTTGGAAAAAAGCATAAATGTGTTTATTGGTTTATTATTTTACCTTTACAAATCATAAAATGTTCGGTTGATTTCCATGATTTGGCTTTACATTATTGTATAAAGAAACCCACGTATGGCAATTACTTTTGATGTACGTAACTACAAACGTATAGAAAGTGGTTCTGAATAAGAGTAAAAAAAACTCATTGTATCGAACAACATGCAACGCGCGAGATCGAATGCCCTTAGTTGAATTGATAAACATATATCATATATCAAAAGCCAAACTATTAAAGTTTTTAGAAATACATATGATTTTGATACATTATCCATAAATTGAAATACGAATTATCAAGATAAAATATAGGAAATTTTGAAAAGTCTAATACAATAAATAATAATTCAAACTTATATAAAAAAAACTAGTCGCAAAAGCAAATAAAAAAAATAAAGTAGTTGAGTAATAGATGACTATGTAATTTAAGTATAAGATATATATTGAAGCCTTAATTCAACGAAACAGTTTTCTTTTATCAACCAAGTACGAAATATGAAGTAGCAATAAAATTGATACTTAAATAATTTTAAAATGTTTAAATAGATTATATGAATCTTTTCAAATGTATAAAAACTTCAGATAAGAAGATATATTTTATAGATTTTGTGTAATCATAATAAGAAGATCAAAATAGAGGGAGAGAATCTAGTGTAGATTTAGTACTTGAAATCAATGGATATACGCATGACTATTATCTCATTCAACCTTATCACTAATTCACTATATATAAGAGCACTATTATTCATACTTCTCTCATTATTATTACTCAATACATATACAATTTCTCTCGTTTTATGTAGCATTGTTTCAAGGTGATCACATATAAGGGTTTCTTCTTCTTCTTCTTCATCTTGTTGAAATTATTAATAAGATGAATCCATATAACTATCATCACCACACCAATCTGCAACACCAACAACCACCTTATTATGCCTACGGTTTTTCTATGATTCCGGTGTATGATCAATTCATGATTCCGGTTAATTACTTTACTAGCACCACATACCCTCCATATATGCCGTATGTTGATGGTGTAGCCATTCTCAATACCATAAGCTTGAATCAACCACCTATGCCGTATTCATATTATACACCCATCGATCCATACGCACCTTATCACAGTACACCAGAAGCAACCTCATTCTTGGATGCATCTCACGATTCTTGGCTTCAGGCGTTCAACGCTCTTCTGGAGGAAAGTCTGATCATGGATGAGTTAGAGGCTGATCCCGAATTACAACAAAGGCTAAACGTGAGTACAAGTGGTGGTTCGGGTTTATCAGAGGAAAGGATCTCCGAGCGTTTACATGTGTACACAACTAAAGGAAAGAGGTCAGAAAACTCTGAAGAAGTGAATGATAGTTGTTGTATTTGTTTGTGTGAGTATGAAAAGGAGGAGGAGATGGGGATACTCGAATGCGGGCATCAATTTCATGCCGAGTGCATCAAGCGTTGGTTGTTATCGAATAATGCATGCCCAATGTGTAGGTCTACTGCATTGACGCTATAAATTTTTATTGTTTTTGGTACACATATGATATAGTAATTCGGATATTTGTTTTATAATTCGTTTGGGATCCTAGTTCTTAATATGAATTCAATTTTATTTTTTATGTTCACTGCTGAATATTGAGTCCTTAATTAATGTTTGATTTTAGTATTTTGTTGAATATTGAGTCCTTAATTAATGTTTGTTTTTAGCTAGTATTTTGATTTGGAAAATCACAATTTGATGATGATATATACTTGATTTCATGATTACAAGTAAACGAATAATATAACTCAAAGAATAATGGTTAAAAATAACTAAAAGATATATATTGGATAGTGTACATTTAATACCCCTAAAGTTTTGAGTAATTAGAAGCCGAAGTCTGTTTTTCGGTGTGAACGTAGTTCATCAATTAACATAAGGATCAAGAGTGAAGGATTTAGGTTACAATCTAGCCTCCTTCGTAACAAGACATATTGTAATATTAAAATTAATTTTAACATGTCGATGGTTTTAATGTCATCAAGACATATTGGTAATTTGCAATCATTTAATAACAAATGATAAATTAAAAGATATGTGAAGTTAGGATTTGATGCTAATTTTATGTGACACCGTTAACAAGAAACAAATCAATGATCGAAAAGCAAATTATCATGCTACTTTTACAAAATCTGTATGGATTTTTTTTTTTTTAAAAAAGAGATTAAAAAATAGAGGAAAAAGAATTTTATGGCTATTGATGGTGGTGTTGTTAAAAGAAGAGGAGAGAGGTGAATATCACAATACAAGACATCAAAGTTGAGAGTAGGGATGGAAAAAACATAAAACTAATACCTTTGAAATTTATATTACCATTGAAATTTAAAGTATTCAAGATAGGTATTGAAACTGGTATTCGTTAGATTAGTTTATAATTTCAAGTATTGGATTTGATGATGTCCAACACAATTACCCGAAACCATTTATTTTTTATTAACCATTGCTTGGTAATACTTCATTCTAGTAACTATCTTATGTGAAAAGTTAAAATTTTTTTTCGAGTATGTTTTTTTTATATGTATCTGATGATATTATTTATATTTTGTGTGGTATAAAATATGAATCTTTATTTGTAAGTTATATTTTCATGAATTTTACATATTTTAAATATTTTAGATATGTTTATGGTAATGTTAATGTGTATGTTTAATTTATCATATTTAAATTTTATACTAGTTACATACATAATATAATATAAAAATAAAATAGAAAAAATGAAACGTATTTGAAATCCCAACATATATTTTGAACAAACTAATATACACCTGATATCAACGCGTTTTTTCGATACTCGATGGGTAATTACTTATTACGTACTTGAGATGTGCTCGGCAGAGTATGGGACACGATTTTACAACCAAGTATGAGTTTGAGATTACCAATATCGACCCATGTTATCCCTAATCGAAAGGGAGAGAATGTGTTCTCTAATTTGGGAGATGGAGACTAGATTAAAATGCATAGTAAATACTTTTCATGACATCTCCTCTAAATCACTGGTATGCCTATCGAAATTGTGAGCATCAACACATAGGTTCCAGATCCAAGTGGTAGTTTCATTACGAACTATATGAAGATCGTTTAACCATTGCAAGAACACGGAAATTTCAACATCGTCTATCACAACCTTTTTCATAGCAAAAGTATTTAAGGGTTCTCAAGAAAATTTATTGGTTTAGCAGAAACAATTAGAGGCTTAATTGATCTTTTTTCGAAGAATTAGATGGTCTTTCCGAATACACCTTTTATTTAGTAGGTACCATCAATGATGATGATAATGAATGAGTTTGCTAATTAGGTTGTTGTGGTGACTCACATGCTAGAATATACAAACTAGCGTTCAAGATAGCAACACTTGATTTTTCTTATTGAAAAAAGATATGAGAGAGTCATATCAAGGGCGAGATCAAGAGGTTTAGATGAATTGAGATGGCTGCTTTGCAACTTGGTGAGACAGGAGATCTATAAATCTAGATTGAGGTGTTGGATTCGGGTTTGAAAGATCAAAAAAAAACAAAATATGTGATAAACATTAATCGAAAAATGTGTTTAGTGTAATTATTGAAACTAAATACGTATGTTTTCCGGTAAAAAGTAAAATTCTATACAAAAAATAGCTTTTAGAAAATAAAATTTTCAATCATACATGGTTTTTTTATAACGTCATTACTCACACACATTTTATACTCACCTTAAATCTACACTAAAAATCATTATGTAACTAGAACTACTAAATATAGACCAATATCCACCAAAAGATTAAAACCTTTAAACATTTGAAAATGAATACTTAATAAAACCATAATACCGCAGACTAGAATCTTTTGTCTTATATTTTAGAAAATTGTCTTAAAATGGACGTTCGGACTATAAAATGACGCACACTATAATCAAAGGTTATAAATCAAATTTTATAAAATATAGATGTGCATGGGGCGGACCTAGAGAGTGATTATGAGGTCACTCACACTCCATGATTTTTTTAGTATATATACGATTTAATCCTAATCGACCCTATAAATTTTTACGAATAGAAATCTATCATAAACAAACTAAAACATATTTAAAAATTCTTATAAACAATTAAACTCATTACTCCATAAATTCTAATATTATGTGTGTTGAAAATTAATTTGATTTTGTAATTTTCTTTTATGTATGAAGAAAATATTAAAGTTTAGTAGTCTTCTTCCGTTGATCAAATTACACGACTCTCATCTCTCTATCTGCTCGATTTCAGGTATCGCTTCACCCTAATTTCGCTTCTTGATTTATCATCTCTCGTTTCTTCAATGACGGATGTTATTATTTATGTGATTTCGAGTTTCAAACGCCTAATTTTGTGACATTTTGAAACCCTAATCGATACTAGGTTATAGTTAGTTATATCTTCGGATTGATTCATTGTTGATGAGTTATGTTGCTGTGTTGGATATTTTTTGTGATATGTAATTAAGCTATTGGCAACTTTGTTGACAATAAAGAATATGTAGTCTTTGGATTCGTGGTCTGCTGTGTTTTTGCTTGTTTTGCACCTACAATATAAGATTCCTGAAATCAAAACAAAGAAAGGATATGTAAGGCGATATTTTGTGTTTAGAGCCTGTTGGATACACTCATAGAAGATATGAGGATATTGTAGCAATGTTTTAAACAACCTTGGGTT
The DNA here is from genome assembly GCA_018326385.1 of Flaveria bidentis. NCBI lineage: Eukaryota > Viridiplantae > Streptophyta > Magnoliopsida > Asterales > Asteraceae > Flaveria > Flaveria bidentis. Next base: position 11,705 of record BJCM01062022.1, on the reverse strand, counting down.
ACCATAAGAGTGGAACAACTACTCGTCTGTTTTATCGGTGTAGAGAATCGTAGTAGTGAAACAGTGAGTCAAGAATTGTGTTGCATCTTTTAGCATTTTTGAGTATGTCTCATGCTTTGCTCGACAAACTAGGGCCTATTGGTCAAAACCGTCAAGATTGATTTAAAGAACACATTATCTTTTAACTTGTTGATTATCTGGGGTAAGATTACCAATGTGGGACAATTGGTGAAGGGCGTCGGTATATTATGCAGTTTACTTACCCATGCTATATGCCATCTAAGCAGTTGAAATTATGTCCTCTTGTGATTTGTTCAGTTTGCAGTTAAGGGTTTCTTTGCTTATGCTAAATTGGAACAACTTTAAATAAGATCTGATACCGAAGGGTTACTCTCTTATTCTTTTCTTGGATATATGATAATTTTGTTTAGGGCTATTTTGTTTATGCTGATATGCAAAAAAATTTATAAGAAATTAAACCTTGTAATTGTAATTGTATTGAATAATTGTGTGTTTAGGGCTACAATAGAGGATCCTTTATATAGAGGACAATATTACATAATTAACCCTAAATTATTCACTAATAATAACCTAGTCTAGTATAAGATCTGAAACATTGTAACTGGTTATTCTCGTATCATTTTCTTTAGATCTATTCAGTTTGTAGTTAAGGGCTTTGTTTATACAATGAGGTATACACAAAATGCATCACAGTCTTGTTGTCTTACTTGCATCAGCAGGAAAAAAGTGGCAAGACTGGTGGTGGCCGAACCAAAATTGGTTTGTCTTGTTCTTTAAAAACTACATCTATTGACCGGCCTTTTTGAAATGTAATTACTATGGTCAGGTAGTAGGTTAAACGCTCACAAAAATTTTTATAATCATAAAACAGAAATAATAACATTTAAGTTGTATTACTTTCGCTGAACACTTGATTATTGATTAGTCATTGTTGATTATTTATCTTGCATTCCAGCGTCATGATTACGTATAAAGTTTGTTGCAGAAAGGATAATCTGCAGCAACGTGTTCATGAGTTATTCTCATTTCTGTTTTAGGCCTTGTATTTCAAAAGTTACTAAGGTGTAGCTACACATTATTTTTATTCCATATGAAGACTGGCCATGCTACTGAACCAAAGTAAAAGGCTTTAAATAACAAATTACCATACTCCATGTTTTTTTTGATCATATAGTTTAATATTGTCAATAATATATCACCACAAAGTCGATCATAGTATTAATATGTTGATGGAAGTGAACATCATTTCATAAAAGCTCAGATGAGTTAAATGTGTGAGCATTCTCATACTTGGTGCATTTTTTCATCAATTGAAGGTTTTAGATGCTTATTTTTACTACTTTGGATTTGAACTTTTATTTACCTCTTCAATTTATGTTCAGGCTTGAGTTATCTTACAGTATGTCTGGAGAAGAGGAAGAAAATGCTGCAGAGCTGAAAATAGGCGATGGTAGTAATTTCTCTCTGGTTTTTATCTCGTGATCAGACAGCATGTGAGACCGTTTAATTCTATTTTTTTTCCAATTTCCATTATTTATAATCAAATATGTTTTTTTTCAGAGTTTTTGAAGGCTAAATGTTTAATGAATTGTGAAGTCGCCTTGATTCTTGAACACAAATATGAGCAGCTCCAGCAGATGTCAGAAGATCCAATGAATCAAATGTCTCAGTGAGTATAATTTTGTATTGAATGCATCTGACTATTAGTATCCGATAAGACCCAAATGCTATTTTTATTGAGATCGAAGAAAATACCAACAAACATAAATAAATCTGCCTGTTTTTGAGAGGCTCAGTTCAACCCAACTCAATAATCATATCAACCATAAAAATCACATCTCACAATTACAGTTTTAATTTTACTTGGTCAGAGTGTTTGAGAAGTCACTGCAATATGTGAAGCGTTTCAGTCGATACAAGAATCCAGATGCTGTCCGTCAAGTTCGAGAGTATCCTTGGTTACATTTACATCTAAAAGCTTTATTATAATTTTTCTTTTTTGTTCATATTCTGATATTATTGATTTGAAAGCTGTTCTATTTCCGTTAACTAACATTCAGACTGCTGAGTGGATACCAGTTAGCAGAATTTGAGGTAATGTTCTCCCACCGTTGATGACTATTTTATGTTTTTTGTTCAATTGTTCTTTTCGATTCTGAAATGCTATTGTTCTGTAATGGTCATCCAGTTATGTGTTCTTGGAAACCTTTGCCCTGAAACTGTGGAGGAAGCCATAGCAATGGTCCCATCTATCAAAGTACTTGTTCCACCCCCTCACTCTTTTACATATTTACGTTGGATCATCATTTTTTACGCTCAGTTCTATATATATGATCGATTGTGGTTTTGCAGTCAAGGGGGCGTGGGCACGACGACGAAGCTATTGAGAAAATGTTAAATGATATGTCGTTGATTAAGAAGTTTGAGTAGCTTTTATATGCTGTGTCTGCCTCACAGCCAAAGCTACAAGTTTCCTAATGGATTTTAGTTTTTGATTTTGAACTTGGGTGAATCTTCTTGTGGAGTAATGCATAGTGATTTGTATCATGTGGAACTTAAAATCATATGCTTGTTTAACTCAACTTTCTATTTTTCTAATCCAATTATCAGACATCAAATGAGTCTGAAAATGTGAACAGGAACCAGACAAGTTTTGAACAATATTGATCATCACTAAAATGAAGAAATTCAATATATTTTCATAACCAAACATAAGTTGAACAAATGAGATCATAGGCCATATATAACAATCATAATTGATATTGAATATGCTGATGGTGCTATAGGAACAATCTTCAAAATCTGGGCCAACAGTTGCTGATACAAGCAATTGGCTAATGTATAATTCCTACTCGGTTTGTACCACAAAGGCTTCCTCTGCTACATTCCAGCCATCGCTTTCCTGCTTCGTGGAGGGCGCACATGCCTTCAACAAGAAAACAACAGCCAACACGAGGGAAATTATACCATGATTTAACATACCGAATAAGCAAAATAAACACCAACACCTAAGTTTTAAATCCAAACTGTTACAGAAAATTGTTTGGTAAGAAACTTGTATAAGCATACCTTGGAACAAGTATACATGATGACAGTCATCCAGTTCCAGCTTTCCAGGGAACAGTTGTTAGTTGCTTCCTGTAGATAATATAACAATGAAGGCATGAGCTGCATTTCATAATGCCTCGATTCACCACACAGTGGGCATCTTCCAGGGTCTCCTGCTTCTGCACTTGCCAAAAGTGGCTTCCCACCATATGAGTATCTGCAGATTACACAAACTCTTCAAAATTTCAAGAAAGATATCATATCTCAAATATTATATTACAAATATGCCGGTTCTTAAAAATGCAAGTTTTTAAACTGCGTTATATTATCCTGGCTGATTTTAAATCATCAGCTAGCTTATCGTATTAACATCACACTAAAAACTCCAAGAAATGACAGAAACCAGGTATACTGCAAGCTTGCAAAAGTGTCAATTTGGATCCATTAACTTGTGTATAGTTGAGATTTGAGTTGCTTTTTATTTATTTACTTATCTCAAACGGCCCAAATTCAAATTTTTGATCAAATGGGCCATAGCTAACAAGTACATATTTGATGAATTGATGCGCATAAACTCCTAACTATTTTGCAACCAGATCCGACCCATTTGGTTTTGTACTGAAATTTGATTTGTTCACCCTGAACCTGTTTTGACCACCAAACCTGACTGGCTCAACAGTATTTCCGCTTCTATTCTGATCCAACCGACAGAATAAGGGTTCGCTAAAGTTTGTCTTATCGAAATAAAAAAAATGGCACCCGTGCATGATAAGCTGTTGAAAGTATACATTTTTTTGCCCAGCGTACCTGAAACATTGCTCTGGATATACATCCAACCGTTTCTTGAATTTAAGGTAGGTCCGGTCAGCATTAAGAGCTCTGTCATATTCATAAGTCTCTCCTTCCCATGCTTCCTCAGGCGCATGCTCATTATCATCACTTTGGTTCTCTTTGATATTTAGTGAAGAAATGCTTGCAGACACAGAAACAACATTTTTTGAATAATTCTCGACCTGAGTATATATATAAAAGCACGCCAACACTGCAACCAATATAAACACGCAAACCATTATATTTTTCCCACAGATATAACTAAAAACAATAAAAAGCAAGAATTATTGTTACGAGACCATACCTGCTGACTTGTCATCAACTGCTCCATTTCTTAGGCTTATAGGTGAGCTTTTATCGGTAAAATCTGGGCAGGTATTCTGCTTTTTAGTTTTAGTAGCAGAAGCCAAAGTTGTAGCTTCAGTTAGTTCCCGACCTAAATCATCTAGATTTATGTCGTCATCTTCATCATCTAAATCGAATGCCCATGGGTCATCCTGCAACTTAGTGGTTGATGGTGATGCAGAAGAGTCATGGCCTAAAGGCTCTGATTCTATATCAGGGAAAGATCTCTGAACACGAAGAACACGCCACCTGTATATCAAGAAAGAATATAGCACCAATTCTGAACAGAAATTACAACGATCTGCATTCAGTTCAATACATAATAAATTAATCAACACGTTATTTTGTAGTTTTTGACGTCTTAAATGCTCTAATCTTCCAAATACTTATAAATAAAAAAAATGGTGAACAAGTGAATTTTAGTTATTGTATCCAAATCATGATTTGTGACTTGCATACCTCAAGGCCTCGCAAGCTGGCGCCACACAAGCAAATATATAAATTACACGCTCTTCTACTGTTAATGTCTTGCTGGAAATAGGGGCATAAATCTGCGAAACAAAACAAATGAAACAGGTTTCATAACAATGAAAAAAACTCAGTTCTAACACCTTAATTTCAAATAATAATCCAACAATCAATACTTAAAGACCAAATCTGCAACATTCTAACACTAACCTGAGCCACAAGACACAAGCTTTCTCCACACGAGTCACACCTAAGGAGATCTGGTCTAATGGCAGATTTAGAACAAGGAAAATCCTGCAGAATGAGAGACTTTAAATCAAATTACACTGTTGCAGCAACACAAAACATGCTAATATTATCCGAATCTCTTACCGGAACTCCACCTATCTTCATAGTATAATGATCAGCTGCTTCATAATTATCATCAGCCCAAGGTCCTGGCATCCCCAGAATGACCTCACCCATCTTCACCAATCACCAAAGCAAATGCAATACAACAATAAAAACAACAAGTATAATCACTTAACATGTATATACAATTGTAATTAATTTTACAATAAGTTCAGATAGTTTGATTAACAGTTACCAAAGCACATATGAAATAAGTCAATAACTATAACCCTAGAATCAAAACTGCATATGAAATTAGTAGGGAGCTGATGTTCTACTGTCAATGGATAAGTAATTAACTTAACGGAGCCCTAATACATAGGCGATGAACGTTTATTATGTACATAAGGAAGCATGAAATGATACCGTTTGGATGATTTAAATGTACACCAAAATAGGTGGAGTTGATAGCTACGGCGGTGACGTATAGCTGCCGGAACGGAAAGAAGAAACGGGAGGCGGTGGTCACGGCGGCGACGGTGGCGGAGAAGAACGCCGTTGTGTGAACCGTTTTGTTCCTCCTTTCTTTTCTGGAGATGAAAAATATAAAAGTGATCCCTATACTTTTAATTAGTTACTATACAAATTTTTATAATTTTCGTGCAAAGCGTACGAAATCACAAGGACGCGACACGTCTTTTCTAGCGGATGGGTAGTTTCGTCCATATCATAATTGCGCATTTAATGTATACAATTACGCAAGTTATATTTATAATTACCCAAGTTATATGTATTATTACGCAAGATATATTTAATATCACGCAAAGTAAAATCACTCATGCTATAAAAAATAGTGACGGAAGTTATATTTATAATTATACAAATTATGTTGATAATTACGTAGTGAATAATCTCACAAGTTATACACATAATACATAGACTTTTTTTCTAAAAAATGCTTTTTAATATATTAATATTATACTCTTATTAAATAGGATAAAATGTTTTTATGGTGTTTTTTTAAATACTGTCATATGAAAAAGTTATGTGTTTAAAAAATGAGAAGAATTAAAAAAATAATAATTGTAGGTTATTTTCAATTTTACCCCTACAGTCACATTACCTTGCGTGATTATTACATCTTAAATCTAAACCGTTTATCTCGTAGATCAATGGTTCTTGTTACTTCGTACCATTCGCACGAATTATAGAATTTGTACCGTAAACTTTTTCTATTCATATATTCTTGCAGCGTAGGTTGGTTTTATAGTTATACCGGTAAAATACTTCCATACAAATTAAAGGTTCAAAGTCTGTTTATAATGAATTAGTATAAAATTAATTGTTTATAATGAATTAGTATAAAATTAAATGTTTATAATGAATTAGTATAAATCAGTTGTAGTACATATTAGGTGGAATAAGATATATGAGGAAATATATGGATTAGTTTTCCCACTCTTTCCCGCAAACATATTTTCCCTCTTGCATTTCCTTTTTCCCTCTTGCATTTCCTTTTTCCCTCTTGCATTTCCTTTTTCCCTCTTGCATTTCCTTCAAACACCTTTATTTTTTTTTCAAGTTTAACGATCTTGTTACAATACGTTGGTTCTAAATTGACTTGTTTATTGTTTTATATGTTTTGTGTTTCGCTTATGTGGTTCAAAGTTTTTACGTTTGCTTTCCATTTAATTTTATTGTCTTTATTTTCATTTCATTTTTATACGAACTTTTTCGGTGTTGGTGATCACTAGCGGTTATGTGCCATTGGTGGAACTTGAACGGTTTTACGCGCCCGCTACAACACAGGGGGCTTAATGCTAGTTCACCCAAAATGGTAAATGTTAAACAAACAATTAGGACTACATACTTAATTACAAATTTTATACTTAAAGAAACTCGTCAGGATCTCAACTCATCAAACTTAAACTTAAAAACTATATGATTCAAATAAGTGGTAACTTTATAAAATAGTAACAAAGTTTTAAAAATATCCTGATTAGGCTACTCAAAAAAAATGTTTTTTTGTTTCAATCAGGTCATTAAAGTTTATTTTGATGTTTCAATCATATGTATTTAACCTATATAGCATGTAAAAAAGTTAGTTTGGGTGGGTGATGGCAGTCGAAGATGATGAGGCGGAGATGGAAGGGTCACAAGTGATGGATTCGATGGTGATGGAGCGGTTTTGGGTGGGTTGCATATGAGGAGCGAAGATTTGGGTGGGTCTCAGATGTTTGGGGCGGTGATGGTGGGGCGACAATAGTGATGGCGTGCTCGAAGGTGGTCAAAGGTGGAGGGAGAGGGGTGTTCGAACGTGGAGCTATGGAGGAGAATGACAGTTGATGGTGCATGTATAGGAAGATGGTTAGAAAAACAATTAGCTGCTAACTAGGTTAATTAAATAGGATTAAAACACCAAAACAAAAATAAATGACCTGATTGAAATAGTTAAAAAACGAGGTACTTGGTTAGAACACTACTAAAACTTGGTTATTATATTGTAAAGTTTTTTCTAAATAATTATCTATAATATCTAATAAAACAATTTTTTTTACACTTGTCATTCTCTTAACCATTTTTTAACAACTTGTTATTTTTCTAAGCATTTACACATCAACTTCCCATCTAAAAGGATATTTATAGTAATTTGATACTCATTACAATTTATCTTTCTTATTAAAAATGAATTTTATTAATTACTATATTTCTCTCTTTCTATTTTTTAAAAATCAAACTATTTTTTTAAAATAGATTTTCTTAAAAAATTAGAAATCACATCTTTTTATTAAATTTTAAGTAATAAAAAACTAAAATTTTATATAATATGGAATTTATAAAACACTAAACCTTTTTTAAATAAAATATTTTAAATCATTTTGTTTTTAGAAGAAGTTATTAACAAGTGATTTTTTAAAAGCAACCTTATTAAAACAACCAAAATCATTACAAACAAGAAATTTTAAAAAACCAGATTTTCAGAAAAACAATATTTTTTTAAATCTTAAAACGAATATTTAAAAGTGAAACTATTTAGATAAGAGAGTTAAAAAATTATATTAATTTTTTTATTTTTTTGAACTATTACGTATATATAATTTTAATTACATGTTATATTAATATATTATATACTTAATTTTTTATGTTTAATACCAACTATAATCCGTTTAATTAATAGGTTTTAGCATATCCATCTATCTATAGAAAAACAAAGTAAACGTGAAACAATTATAAGGCTCATTATACTTACTTTCTAATTTTTTATATTAATAATAATAATATTACTCATACCATTTTCAAAATAAAAATATACAATTTAATAAATTAAAAACTTATTTTTATTAAAAACACAACTTTAATTTTTTTTATAAAATACAGAATACAACAAATTTTTTTATCATTTTTCTTAAAACAAAATATTTAAAAATCATAATTTCTTTATAAAACAAAAGTTTAAGATAAATACATTTGTTATATACACAATTATAATCATATTTATTTTCAATCACAATTTTTATTATATATAATTTATTATTACTAATTATTTAATATTTTATTTATTTAATCTGTGTAATACGCTGATTAATTTAGTAAAACATAATCGTCTAAACTAACATGGTAAAAGACCCGACCCGACAGACCCTGCAACTTGGGTTTAGTTCCAAAGCTCCAAAACATAAACCCTAATCCCAACTTACACATCAAACGATGATCAGTGAGAGTTTGATGTAAATGGCAGCAATCAGGCGCACCATCTTCTCCGCTTTATCAAATTCTCCATCTAATTACACCATTAAAGCGGTGAATAACACTAATTACAAGTGGATCTCCACAACAACCCACCTCAATCAGTCATGGATGACTAAGATCAAAAGCGCCTTCACCGGTAAACAGTCAGATTCATCCACTAACCAAGAGGTCACAGCTAAATCATTCACTCTCTTAAGTAAGTATCATCATCTGTTAGTTTCGATTTGCCCAAATTTGGAGTGCATTTTGCAACATTTACACAAAATTGACGATTTTGTGAAGCATTTGTAATCAATGTTAAATTGAGCTTGAAACGTGAACTTGTGTATTCATCTTTGTATATTTGTAGACTAAGTGTTTGCTTATATGTAGAGTTTGCTGATGAGTTGAGAAATGCACGGAGGTTAGGCACCTTCAAACAATATATGGTTGGGCGAAGCAGCGAAGCCACATTCGCCGATGCATTTGAGAAGCAAGAGGCTATAATTAGGGTTCTTGGGGGTTTTGATCCCACAGGAGAGGTTGTAACCTGTTAGTTATGATCAAAGGCTTTACTTTTCTTATGTTTTGAATACATAATATGTTCTTTATTAAGCTCGGCTACCTAATGCGTTCTTTGATCTTTATTCTGACTACACTATGCTATCTGATTTGGGTTTCATTTCAGAACATCCAACCTAGTCAAAAGCAAGAAGCAGCGAAAAAATGCAACTGCACAATAGCTGATGTGGAAAATACTCTGGCAAAGTTTACTTGGGCTAAAGAAGCTCAGAAGAAAATTGAAAAGTTAAAGGAAGAAGGAAAGCCGATGCCAAAGAGCTTAGCTGAGGTATTGCTTAGTTCCCTTGACTATCATAGTATCATTTCGGTTTGACTGTTACTAATTCATGATGTTAGTAGCTAGCCATGTTGGCATGAAGTCTGGTTTGTTTTTGTTTTGTTTTTGTTTCCCCACTCCTTGTTTTCACAAATTGTTTCATATCAGTTTGCTCTTCGATTCAAATGTGATATGAACATATGACGATTTTTATTTCTATATATAAACTATGTAATAGAAAAGAATTGTTTGCTGGCTTTATATCTTTTGGCTACTCTTAAACCAAATCATAGTTTAGAGAAATGATGAAGGAAAGTTAACAACCGAACAATTAAGAAGTCAATGTACAACAAGTAGGGCTTTAACTATGAAAGTGTGTATTGAAGATCAACAGCCTCAAGAGATCTAGTAAATTTACTTTACTAGAAAAGTATTAATTAGAAGTGAGCTAAACTGATTGCTTAAGAATACTTTCTTCTAGAAGGTTTAATGAAGGAATGATGTCATAAGCTAGCCTCATAGGCAAGCCAAGAAGAGGTTAGTACACCTAATTAGCTTCAACATCATGTGGACGTATATCAAGAGAGTATCTAGGAATAATAATGAGAATCTTCACAATTAAGAAATTACGAGAACGAGGTCAATGTACTAAGTATATAGATTAACCTTACGACCCTCTTAAACTTTTAACTGAAAGTTACATGGTATTGCTTTGAACATACTGTATATGTATATCCCTTTTCTAGTACTTAAGGCTGAGGATAGTACCCCACATTATATATGCACATTAGAATGATTAGATAATGACTAGAAACCATGAGTTGACTTTAGTTGCATATATAAAGTTGTCTATCTATAGTGTACCAACCTTGTTTCTGGTACTGCACAAGCCTTTTGCAGCCCTTTTCCTAGTAATTCTTTGACACACAGATTGATTATTTGCGCACACACACTAAATATCACTCATTTGTTAAGTGGATAGTTTATTTCTATATTGAAGATGATCAACTGGACATGTACGTTTGCAAATTAATGAACTTGTGTTCTGATTCATTTTAATTAATAGTGATTATGAAGATATGTATTGCGTTAAAAGTCTACGTGTTATGCAACTTGATTGTCTATAGTTTGTTTGTGCACAGTTGAGAGATCCTTAAGTTTACTGTTATAATTCATATATTTGTTTGTAGGTCCAAAAACTTATGGGATCAACACCAATGGACGTTGCTAGGTCTAGCATGGCTAAGAGTGGGCAAATAAGCAGAAATGCACTCTGCCCTTGTGGCTCTAAAAAGAGATATAAGCGGTACATGTTCATTAACTACCATATATGAATTTAATGTATTAATTTGAATGAGGGTTGGAGCGAAATGATGTCCAATAGCTAATGCTTATCAATTTTTTTTTATCACAATGAAGGTGTTGTGGTGCTTAAGGGAGCTCAATTAAAAACAAATTGCATACTTGATCTTTTGCTGGTATGTTATAAATCCTTGACATTTCTCGTCTGTTAAAAGATTTGAAAAATATAAGGTGATGAACCAAAGCCTAGCAATGTCGCTGCATGCTCCAGGGAAAATGAAGTACATATAATATTTTGATTTATTTTGTAGTGTTTTGTTGATTTCTGAGAGTACTGTAGTTTCTGAAATAATTGATCTATTCAATGCTGAGCTAGCTTGAAACCATGGAGATTATTCATTGTAGTTGGACAACTCAAAGATAATCTTGAAATAGAAATTCTGAACTTTAAGCACTTCTATACATGTATTCTCCATCTGGATAACTGATTATATGTTGCCAAATAGAGGTGTAAAAATAGGGTACTTGGTATGAGATAGAGTATTTGATACGATTCTAATGTGTTAGGACTCGGGTCAACCTAGTTTGGTCTGTCTAGCAGGTATTCAAGTCTGGTTTTGACCCATTCAACCTTAGTCAAGACAGTTGGCTGTTGGGAAGGCTAGTGGGTAATTGAGCAGCTAATGTTTAGGGGGTAATTGCAGCAGTTACTTATGCTATTTAGGTTTATTTAAGTCTAGTGTTCTAGCTATAGGTTTTTGTCTTGGTTATTTGAATTATTTGTGACTTGTAA
>BJCM01062021.1:0-24243 GCA_018326385.1 Flaveria bidentis | reverse complement strand
ATATAAGACTTACAATAACACAAATAACCATGACAAAAAGGTAAAGATGAATTGCATGTGCATTTACAAGTATCAAGATGTTTACAAGTGTAAGTTTATAAAGTTAACATATTTCACCCCAAAAGGTGTGAAATAAAGTAAAAAATGGAGCATGGAGACCTCACATGATATATGTAAGGTGATGATAAGAATTTAAACGAGTCTCTAACGATTTATTTTACAAGTTACATAAACGTATTAATTTCAAGATTAAGTTCAATGATAAGATTAACAATTAGACGTGAACTAGGGTTTCAATTTGGAATTTGGGGTTTTTTATAACTATATCTAATAAAATAAAATAAAGCAAACGATTATGTTTTGGTTAAATAAAGTTGGAATTAATCAATTAAAAATAAGAATGCAATAATTTAATTTATTGAATTATTAAAGATTAGATATGATGTGCGAAAAGAATAATTAATTTAGTAATTAATTATTTAAAATTTGATAAAGGTAATTAATTAAATATTTATTTTAAATGACATTAAAATTATCTAAAATCATTTTATAAAGTTTTGAGCTTTTAAATGATTTATTAAAACAATCTTAGAAATTATAATATATTATTTTATAAGTTTCAAGAGTTTTAAATAAAAGTTTAGAGAATATGATACGACATGACTAGATGGATAATTAATTATTTAAATATATATTTAAATAACCATTTTTATAATTAAACATTTAAAGTATTTGAAATATGTAGTTTTGAAGTGTCTTGAAATAATCCAAGTTTTGACTATGTAAATGACTTAATAATATTTTTAATACCTTTTTGTTCTTTAAAAAAATAATTAAATTTAAGAATTATAAGTGTTAAAACCATTAAAAATTAACATGATATTTTTTGAAATGATTTAGTTAACAAAATAATTTTTATTGTGATTTAACAATATAATACTAATTTATTCCAATCACAATCATTAACTCATAATACGTGTTTAGTGAGTGTGAGCACAACACTACCTACATCGTTGCATTTTTATTTACACCCACTTAACCATAACACTTAGTTGTGGTAAGGAGAAGTTTAAGCTTTTGATCATTTTTCAAAAGTAAAACTTATATATGTAAGAGAAAATAATTTTCCAAAAGTAAAACTTATATATGTAAGAGAAAATAATTTTGTTGTGTAGTTTTTCATAGCTTTTGAAAGCTAAAGAAACTAGTATAACTACATTACATAGCTTTGTCTTAAGTCCAACACCAATTATTTTACCAAACGTAATCCTGATTTCAAAGATTTATTAATGTGTGATGGTGGTTAGAATCACATGCAAATCCCGATGTGTGTTAGGCTTCGGATCTCTTTAATAAAATTATATATTCATGGGATCACTAACAACTAATCACATCTTTTAACAAAGATCACATTCCTAATATAGTGTTAATAAAAATAATCTCCGAAATCAGTTCTCCCCCGATAAAAGACAATCAAAATCTTGTTGATTTTTGTATTCTAGTAAATTAAGTTTTTGTTAAATAGAAATTAAAGTTATGAAAATGTATAAAGCACCTTAGTTTAACTAAAAAGCTAAAATTTAAATTAATTATAATTATAAATTCACTACAGCAAGTTTGTTAATTAACTGTCCACAATTTTCGAGCATAAACAAAATTATGATTGTAGCATACTACCTGAGTAGTTGGCCTACACAAAACACCAAATTTTTCTTCGTAAATGTTACTTAAAAAGTTATACGTACACGTGAATAAATTAAAATTGATGAAGTAAAAACCACATCTCTTGTGAAAGCTTAAATAGTTTCGGTGTATATTTATCAAAATGCCCATCAAAAGCTACATGAAACAGGTTTTAGAATGAACCTAGTGATAATAGTAAACCATTCCTTCATCTTGGTGTTGAGACCAATAAAACCCGAAGCACAACAGATTAAATGAAGTTGCATGTTATTCATTAGGTTTTTTATGTTAGAATTTTTTGTATTGTCAATTATCGGTTAAAATATAAAAGCCTACTGATTCATATATCATTTTAACCTTTTCAAACGTCAAATGTTTTGTTTTAGGTTTATGCATTTATGGCTTTGTGCTTCGAATGGAAAGATATGAAAGTTTGCATTAACCAGCGAGTCAACATGGGCCCAATCTTATTCTAAATTGTAATCATACATTCATACTTGTTCAAGTCAGTATCCATGGATCATACTTGTTCAAGTCAGATGTTTAATACTGATAAATAGCCCTCGTTAAGTATCTAACTGTAACCAGGGCTAAGCCGTCCAAAAGTAAGTATATCTAATTGTAATAATTTTAAGATTTATGTAAGATGTATTCATAAACCATTAAAATCAGCTGAACCAAAGCAAATTGGTCGGTCTCACGTTTTGATTAATGATTCCATTTAGACCGTCCGTCAGCTTAACAGTTGGACTGGAGGTTTGAAGTCAGTGGCGTCAAGTTGGGCTTATAACAAAGATAATTGTATGTGTTTATAACAAAATTCGAAAAAGGTTGGTAACTTGTAATCGTTATTAACAAAAAAAGAACTTAACAGGCCCATTTCCATTAGTTGGGCCGAAATGGTTATTTTCTAATCATGTTTATGGGCTCAGGGGGGGAGATTTAAGTTCAATGACTCATTGATTATAAGCATAAGGCATACACATGAGTACATCAAAATTCACACGTCACAACTTCTTAAACGAAGACTCAAAACACAACCCATTACCCATATGTTACCAAACCAAATCAAGAAAGCCAATCCCAATAGACTAACAACAACCCACTAAGCACTAATCTATATCACATATTCACATGAACCAAAATCCCACAGCTTCCAAATCTGGGCTTATTACCAACTTTTTGAGAAAGAAATATGAATCCATCTTGATACCTATTTTCAGGATTTGCAAAATGCATGTAGGGTTTCATCAAGGGCCTTTCGGTCATAATCTCCAGTAAAAACACAGCTACCAAGAGGACCTTTTAAGAGGATGAGTCTTAGCAATCCATCGGCCACCTTTTTATCAACCTGCCCCCAAGAAATTTGATGGAGAAAATGTATAATAACAAGAAGCTTTCATTATTTAAAAGTTATAATAATCTTGGTTTTAACTTACCGCCATGACAGATTTAAACATGTCAATAGTCATCATCTCTGGAGGAGATGTTGGCAGCTTGGCTTGTTTTAAGATGTTATTGACTCGTTCAACAATTGATTCGTCAATCCAACCAAGGCGATATGACATGTCAACTGCCATTACCTATTAAAAAAGAAAGAAAAACACCCTCACAGAACAAGGTTATACATTAATAATTTATTTTTAAAATAATTTATAACATGAAAGCAGTGTTTGTGGGTCAACCCATTATAAAATTTTACATCCTTCAACACAAACCCATTTTGACCCATTAGTCAACCCAACCACCCTATACATTTTCCCACCTCTACTAGTGACGAAGGAACAATACCGTGCCAGCTGCAACTGCTTCTCCATGAAGCCAATGTCCATAACCGTAACTAGTTTCAATAGCCTGTAACCAAAAAATATGATGAGATTCAAAAGTAAAAATTGTATTTGTGCAAAGCTAACGTATCAAAAACCAAAACCTCACATGACCAAATGTATGACCCAAGTTAAGTGTTGCCCTAAGTCCACTTTCTTTCTCATCTTGAGATACAACTTCAGCCTTGTTTTCACACGAACGCTTGATAGCATATGCAAAAGCATCAGGGTCCCTGCAAGCAACAAAACACAAAAATAATGAGCCAATTATCAAAAGAAATACGCAGAACTTACACATTAATTGCACCTGTTATCGTCTTTTTAGACAAGCACAGCAATAGAAGCATATTTACCTAGCCATCAAAGCTTGCATGTTTTGTTCTTGCCACTCGAAAAAAGGAGCATCTCTGATAATCCCATACTTGATGACCTCAGCAAGTCCTGACGCTAATTCTCTATCAGGTAAAGTGTTTAACGTGTCGGTATCTATGAGCACACATTGAGGCTGGTAGAATGCACCAATCAAATTTTTCCCCAATCGGTGGTTAATTCCAGTTTTGCCCCCAACAGAAGAATCCACCTTTGAAAAGCATACTTGAAAGGTGTTAACAGCATATAAAAACTCTAAATATTAACTGCCAAGGGCCAGCCAACGTAAAATATTCAGCAAGACTGCAAGACGATTAATCACACCTGTGCCATGACAGTTGTGGGTATCTGAATGAAATTGACTCCACGTAGAAAAGAAGCTGCCGCATATCCACACATGTCACCAATGACACCGCCACCAAGAGCAACAAACGTACACCGTCTGTCCAATCGAGACTCTATGGCTTTGTCAAACACTTTCATCAATGTGTCCTGTCATCAAACAAATAAGCTTAAACTTCCATTTCTGGCGTAACACCACCATGGATGCATGCATGGGTGCAAAAATGGGCAGATCACGGTTAGGTAACGAGTCAAGTGGGGTTGTACATGTTAAATTGAGTAGTTCTGAAACACTTATTCACCAAGATTTTTGAAAATATTATACTAGTGAGTCAAATATGGTTATAAAACTATGTAATTGGGATATAATGCAATTGTTTGATTTAGTTTAAAACATATAATGATTTAAAAAGGATAGGAGATTCTATGCATTAGTAAAACACTTAAGGCGACTATCAACCTACTACTTGTTTTACATATCTTTTAATCGGCACATTTGAGATAAGAAACACCCCGTGATTGAACCATTTATAAGTTACTAGGTCAAAATTGCCACATCTGATAGAATGTAAGAAAATGTAGAAGCCTCAAAATACCTACCATGTCTTTGTACTTCTCGCCATCAGGAAGAATCACATTTTCAACAGTAACATTAGGATTCCCAACTGTCAAAGCACTTACAACTTTATCTAAGTATAGAGGCGCCACTGTGGTGTTAGTGACCACAAGAACTCTTTTCCCATGAATATGTCTAGATGATAGAAAAAAACACGTCATGATTTAGGGCCAAACCATATGGATACTGGAGTGTACACTGGTGAGAATATTTGTGGAACATCATAGACATTCCAATTGCATAGAACAATAGGTGGCAACATAAATCATTGAATGTGATTAATGAACCTAATATATTATATATGCCAGCAACTCAAGAAGTCATCATAATCAAAAGGTTAAAGAGAACTAAAAGTAGATATGCTGCACATTTTGAATTTTTGATCATACAAGAATCAGAATGATAATCTACACATGCTTCGATATCCTTGTTTCTGCTAAGAATCATAATCTCACTATACAACTTTTATTACATGTGAGAGGTGGAACCAACTTTGATATCTCATCATTTAATTTATCAAATGACATGTATGATATACCTTTGCATTGTTGAGGTAATAACTAATGATAACATGAGAAAAAATAGAGACAAAGTGTGACAATCAAAAACCGGCCTGGGTGATGAAGAAGAATCCACGACTATGCACATTTACTTGAGCCTGATTAACTGTTACTGACAAAACACTACTCCAAAGCTATTGACTATCAAATATTTGCATCCCTTGGCCTAAGAACTGGTCTGAAACATATCTTTCTTAAATCTGACACCAGAAATCTCTAGTGTAAACCTTTACTCATACATTTGTAGAATTTTCAGCAACTTCATTAGTTGTGGTTATTAAAACCGTGAACTATCATATGGCCTAAATACATAAAAAGATGTCCATTCACATAATCAAATGCTAAAGCAACCGAAATTGATCTTCTATGTTGCATGATTGCAGTTCTTCAACTGCGTACGGGTACTTTAACTCTCTACACATAGCAAATCTAAATAAAATGTCTATGTGACAATCTAGCTTTTCCAATGTGTTCTTACCATCTGCATTGAGCTATCTTATAAATATTACCATGACAAATTCATCAGAAAAACCTCTTGCAGAACGGCTGAATCGCACAGAGTCACATCCCAGCAACAGAGATACGGTTTCTATCGCAAAACAAATGCACTATATTTAGCATTGCAAAGTATAGGTTCTAATCACATACACAGCAAACAGAGACCAGCATTTACTTGAGCAAATTAGACCAAACATACCAATACAGCAGTTCCACTACGGCAATTGGTTATGTTCAAGCAACCTAAACTTAGAAATCGAATCACATAATTAAAAAACGGAAACAGAGAAACAGTTATACGACCATACCTCTGTAGAAGCTCAAATTGATTAAGGAGACCAGATCCGATATAAATCGGATAACTCCGATCACCTAAATCAACATCTACAATAGTAGGACCAGCACTGGAACTCGATTTGCTAGTCTCGATCACCGGAGTCGCGGCCGAAGTTGCCATCACCTTCATTGGAAGTTTCTCTGTAGGAGAGATGGAAAGGGAAAGGGGGCGAATTCGCACAGGTAGGTTTTGAGATAGAAAACCTAGGGCATTATTGTTGAGACGGTGGTTGGTGGCGAGAGAGTGGTGGTGGTTGGTGGAGATGGAGGAGTAGGAGGCGGTCGCCGTCGTCGTCGTCGTCGTCGCCGGTGGTGCTGCCATTGAAGGGTTTGATCGGATTGAGGGTGAATGGTTGGTGAGAAATGTGTGGAGCCATTGCAGTGTATTTGAATAAAGGGTTGTGGTAGGTGAAGGAACGTTGGTGTCCGCGGGTCACCCTCACCACTCGTGTCACAAATGCCCTACCGGGAAAATAAATTTTACAGTTAAATTCTGTTTTATTTTTTTAGATTTGATAAAAATAATAGTTTTATTTAAAATGTTAGAAACATTAAATTAATTTTTACATGTTTTATAATTTGTTTCGATTTCAGTTCAAAAGTTTTATCAATTGTTTTAACTTAAATTCAAAATAATACAACTTTTTAACTAAAATTAAAACAAATCATAAAACTTTTAAACTAAAATCAATAGTTTTAAACTTTTGAAGAGAAATTGTTACTTATATTAAACATACATATCAAATACTATATTTATTATTAGGTTAGAACCCATATTACATTGATGGAATAATCTACTTCTTGAAATTATTAATTTTTATTTAAAAGTTTATACGTTAGATATGAATTTTGTATGATAACTATTTTTAACCATCGGTAAAATAAGAAAAATGAATATTACTTATATTAAACATTACGGAGTAAAAATTGTTTATTAGAATAGATAGATATATGTTGGGATTTTTTTATTATTTAACATTTAACATCATAAATTACATATTTTATTAAAGCTTCAAATTAATTACATATTTTTTTCTTGATTTATTGGATTTTAATAAACCCAACTTTCATTTATTAACTGAGATTTATCCCAGCTTAGAAAATATTAACAGACGTTCCAAACTTTGAGGTTAATTTCCTCTAACGATCCATTGCTAACTTAAGAAATGTGTACAGACGGTGTACGTTTGTTTTGCTCACTTAGTAATGAATCTTTACAAACGGTGTATGTTTGTTTCTCTCAGTTAGTAATGAATCTAAGTTGGTATCAATCTCGGCTAATACATGAAAGTTGAAATTATTAAAATCCAATAATCTTTTTTTATAATATATATTTGTTCATTTCATTAATATTAACCTATCACGTAACTATTTTATATTGTTTTTACTAAGTGATTTTTATGCACTGATATTTTGTTACTATAATTGTTTAAAACTTTGATAATTGTGCTTTGTATATGGAGATATAACTTTAATTATCGATGATTATTATTTTTAAATGGAGTTGAAAAACCTTTTATTTGGAGTTGTAGTTTTATTGTTTTTATTTATATATAAGACTCGGAAAGTATGTCTTTAATATTCTTAGAAAGAGAAATGAGAAAATATAACTTAGTAAAAATACGGATACAATAATTATTCAATAACTAATATTGATTCAATAGGTAAATATGTAATATACATGTTTAGAAAGAAAATATATGTAATAGATTTTATAGGTTGGGTAAACACGTAATTAATGTGTTTAGTAAAAGAAAATATGTAAATATTCCTATTATGTTTGTCATACGAGTATTGTAAAATATATTGACCATATTTATTATAAAATATTAAATCGGTCAATTTATAGTTTTATATGTTATGTATTTGTGTTACAATGTGTCTAGTAAAAGAAAATATGTAAATATTCCTATTATGTTTGTCATACGATTATTGTAAAATATATTGACCATATTTATTATAAAATATTAAATCGGTCAATTTATAGTTTTATATGTTATGTATTTGTGTTACAACCCATAATGTTTTTTTATCTTAGAGAGTCGTAATGTGTCATGTGGTTATAAGTAACTAAGGTTTTTTAATTTTCTTTTCTTTATTTTCATATTCTGATTTCTGATTTTTTTATTTGTATTTTGTTTTTAAATATTTTATGTTTTATTTACTTATATTATCTTTTGGTTCTATTTTTGCATTCGTAAAGTAATTATTTACAAATTCAATAAATAAATGGTTACATCAAGTCCAAAACTAGTAGTTAAAGCAAACCATTTACGGCAAAATTGACCAATTACGAAATGTAAAAACCGAAACATCAATTATGTATGGATTTAGCCTGTAACATAATTGAATCACACCATACCCACACTAATCACATGCTCACAAAAAAATCCCACAACATCTAAAATTAGGCTTTTAAACAAGCGCCCAATCTTTTAGGCACTAAATTTTGTGATACATTAACAAGTGTACGATCCCAACTATCTCAACTATCTAAAAAAGGATACTGGAACTCATCTTGATACCTAAGTTATATACCATATTATGGCATGTATACAAATCTACAATCAATAGTTGCAAAATGCATGTAGGGTTTCATCGAGGATCTTTCTGTCATAATCTCCTGTGAAAACACAGTTTCCTAAAGGACCTTTTAAGAGGACGAGTCTTAGTACTCCATTAGCTACCTTTTTGTCAACCTGCCCCAACAAATTTAATAAAAAAATAACTAACAACAAGAAGCTTTTAATGTTTAAAGATTCAAGATAATTTTGGTTTAAGTTACCGCCATGGCAGATTTAAACATGTCTACAGTCATCATCTCAGGAGGAGTAGTTGGCAGCTTGGCTTTTTGTAAGATGTTATTGACTCGTTCAACGATAGATTCGTCAATCCAACCAAGGCGGTATGACATGTCAGCCGCCATTACCTGAATTAAAAAATTAAAAAAAAAAACACCAATACAGAATATAGTTAGACAATTGTAATTTTAAAAGGCACGTGAACAACAAACTAAAAGCTAGTGTCAATTTCAACACATTTAGTGATAATTAGGCTATTTGGGTTATGTTTAATCTCACAAGATGAATAAAAAACAATGACTCTAAGAGTGGCCCAAGACCAAAGCAAAAACTTCAAACCATACAACCTCACAAGTCACTTAATAGATATTAGGACATGGTGTTTATGGGTCAACCCATTTAAACTCATACTAAAATTTTACACCTTTCAACCAAGCCATTTAACCCATTACTCAACCCAACCATCCCACGCATTAAGCCACCTCTATAAGTGACAAAGAAACTATACCATGCCAGCTGCAACTGCTTCTCCATGAAGCCAATTTCCATAACCACAACTACTTTCTATCGCCTGTAACAAAAAAGTACAATGAGAAAGACCAGCCTTGATGAAAAAAAAAACAAGTATTTCGTGCAAAGACAACATAACAAAAACCAAAACCTCACATGCCCAAATGTATGACCCAAGTTTCCTATTGCCCTGAGTCCACATTCTTTCTCATCTTGAGATACGACTTCAGCCTTGTTTTCACATGAACGCTTAATAGTATATGCAAATGCATCAGGGTCCCTACAAAGTAAATATGAGCCATTTAACAAAGAAAACATGCAGATTTCACAATAAAACTTACAATTCAAATGATTACAATATCATCTTTTTTGATAGCCATGGTGACAAAAGGAAGCACATTTACCTAGACATTAGAGCGTACATGTTCTTTTCTTGCCACTCGAAAAAAGAAGCGTCTCTAATAAGCCCATACTTAACGACCTCGGCAAGCCCTGATGCCAATTCTCTATCAGGTAATGTGTTTAGTGTGTCAGTATCTATGAGCACGCATTTAGGCTGGTAGAATGCACCAATCAAATTTTTTCCCAATGGGTGGTTAATTCCAGTTTTTCCCCCAACAGAAGAATCCACCTGGAAATGCACATCTGAACGGTGTTAATAGCATACAGAACTTGAAATATTCACTGCCAACCAATGTAAATTTTCAAGATCAGCAAGATGGTTGATTACACCTGTGCCATGACGGTTGTGGGAATCTGAATGAAATTGACTCCACGTAGGAAAGAAGATGCTGCATATCCACACATATCACCAATGACGCCGCCACCAAGAGCAACAAATGTACACCGTCTGTCCAGTCCAGACTCTATGGCTTTGTCAAACACTTTCATCAGCGTGTTCTATCATTAAACAAATAAGGTCAGCCCTTCATTTCAAACATAAGACCACCATCGATGCATGTATGGGCGTCAGGTTTGGCTAATTTTTGTGCCAACGCTTATTCTCCGAGACTTCTACAAATTTTACAGTAGTGTATCAAATATGATTACAAAAAATTTTATCATTTCAATATAATCTATTTGTTTGAGTAAAATGATTTAGAACATTTGGTGCATTAAAAGAACACTTTGGGCAAATTTCAATCATTTCTTTTTGAATTATTTTTTAGATGACCCGTCTGACATAACACAATTCAGGAATCATGGGTCGAATTTGTCACCAGTAATAGATTGAAAAATGTAGAAGCCTCAATTACCTACCATGTTCTTGTACTTCTCACCATCAGGAAGAATCACATTATCGACTGTGACGTCATGGTTTCCGTCTGTCAAAGCATTTACAACTTTATCCAAGTATAGAGGCGCCACAGTGGTGTTAGTGACCACAAGAACTCTTTTCCCATGAATATGTCTAGAGGATAGAAGAGCACATGTTATACTCGTTTCCAACCTTGGCAGAATAACTCACAGAAAGTTACTAATGAACCTAATATGTTATTATATGCTCCAACTTATAGGGTGGGTTTAAGTGTACTAAAGCTAGAACTATTGCATGTTTTAACATCTTGATCACAAGTCATGAATCAGAATGATAATCTGCACATGCTTCAAGGACCTTGTTTCGGCTAAGACCTATAATCTCACTGTTCTTTCATCTATTAATGACTTGCATGATGTGCCTTGGCATTGATGAGGTAAAAATAATGTGTATTAAAACAGAAAACAAAGTGTAAACTATCGAAGATTGACAAATATGAGCTAGAAGAATCCATGACTACCACTTAGCTTGATAAATCTCGACCCACTCTCAATTTGAATTAGATCTTCCATCAAAGCCCGATTTCACCGATCGTGTGTTCAATCTGAACGAGCGATTATTCGGTAAATCGGGGAGAGGCAGATGTCATCGATTATTCGTTTGGGATATCGGTTTAGTTATTTTGGTTCGATTTATTCGGTTTTGAAAGTTTTTCGGTCTCCTGATCTTCATTGGAAATTTATACAAAATAAACCCAACCCTTCTAGTATTTATTTATTTTATTTTATTTCATGCTAAATGTTTCTATGGATGAGACATGTTAAGCTTACATGAGCAATTAGATCATTTTTAACGTTAATGAGTTGTTATTATGCAGTTGGAAGTTATTTTTATTATATCTTTACCAATGTCCTATTAGTATTTATAGTAAGCTAGCAACAAGATAGAGAAAGTAATGAAAAATTCACATTTTTAGTTTTTTAAATATAAATCTATTACATTTTTCTCTTATATTACTTCAAAATAATATATTGATATAATTTCACATCTCTATACTTAGTACTTTAAATTCACTAACACCCGTGAACAATTAATGTAACATGATAGTAATCACTTGAGTGAATTGATTTAATCATAAGAACGAGTTTGTTAAGTGACTATTCAAGCAACCAAAACTACTGAATAGTTTAAATAATTAACAGAACAAAAATGGAGAAATATTTTTAACTATACCTTTGTAGAAGATCCGGTTGATTAAGGAGACCAGATCCAATATAAATCGGATAACTTCTTTCACCTAAATCAACATTCACTACAGCAGGAAAAGCACCATAACTCAATTTACTAGTTTCATTCCCCGAACTCACAACTGAAGTAGCCGAAACTTTGATGGGAAGTCTAAATAAACAAGAGGATAAGTGACAAACTCGAACATATTTTTCAGATGAAAAACCTATAGAGTTCTTTTTCAGATGACAATGATTCGTAAGAACAGAGAAGTTGTGTTTGATAGCAAGTGTAGAGTACGAGATGGCCGCTGATATCGTCACTGATACCGCCATGAATAGTTCAATCGGATTGAGTTTTGACGAGGGTAAATGGTTTGATGAGAGATTTGTGAACTCATTGCAGCGTATTTAAACGGGTCAGGGTGAACGGGTCACACTAAATATAATAATAAATCTGATCTTGATAAGTTGTAAATATAATTAATAATAATAAACATATGATATTGTTAACTTTGTCTTGTAGTCATTGTCACACCAAACTTTGGTTACTATCGCCAGCCGACCCACACTTCCACCACTCACGGCGGAAGAACCCATGAACACGACGGAGATCACACTGCTTTACACCTTTTGATCTTCAATCACCACCATAAACCCTAGAAACTTCCACAATCAAACTCACACAATGACACCATCATCAACGGCAGCAGCCGGCGGCGGCGCCACCACCGCCACGGCGGAGATCCGCCACTCAATCCGCCCATGGTTCGACGACTTCTTCTCGATCTCCTCCTTCTCTCTCCCTCTCTCCATCTCCGAACTCTCTCTCCGTTTCAACAAGAACATCTACACCTTTCGTGGAAATTACGCTATCGTCTCACTGTTGATCTTCGTCCTAACCCTAATTTTTCGCCCAATTACTGCGATTTTGTTCGTACTCATCATCGTCGCTTGGATCTACTTCTTCGTTGTCAGAGATGAACCGTTGGTGGTTTTTGATTTCGAAATCGGCGATCGGATGGTTCTGATTGTGTTGAGCGTGATTACGGTCGTTGCGGTGGCTGTGGCTGGTGTTTGGTGGAAGATCTTCGTGTCGATCTTGATATCTGCTCTTGTGGTAAGCTTACACGCGATATTGATGACTCCTGATGATACTGAGTCGCCATACGGAGCGTTGCTTTCGGTTGTTGATGAAGATGGACCTTCACGAGGATCGTATATGCAGGTTTGATTGAATTGTTGAAGAACAATATCGATTTGGTTTACAGTTTTACAACAGTCAGAATGATCATTGCTAGTAGTGTTAATGTATAAACAGATTGATTGATAATTATGTTCTTTCTATGAAAATTTGTGGACATTGTTCGATTTCATGTTTGTAGTCTGGCTTGTGACATTAAGTTAACCGTTCAGAAACAGATTCATACACAAAATGTAGATCGAGTACACTAGATCGCTAAGCGCGCTTTGTACAATTTGTGTTCGTGTTTTCAGTTTATCAAATAGGCCTAGCAATTAGAATCAAAGTCAAATTTAGTTAGGTTTGGTGTTGTTTTCAGGATCTCTGAAGTTGGATTGTTGTATGTACTAATTTATGGTGTTTGGGATTTATGTTTATCAGTTTATCCGTTTATGGTTTTATACTTTTATAAAATAAACAATAGGGAATAAACTGTGGAATAAACTGCTTATCTTGTCACAGATAGTCATATAATAGAATTAATCAGGATAAACAATTCCAATCTAAGGTCCATGAAGTTATCTTGTTTGTTTTTGGTTTACAATATTACATACCAAGTTGTTTTCTGGTGCACAAACGGATTTTGGACAAACCAATTTATACTGTTTTGTTGTCTAGTTTCTAGGATATTTCGAGCTATTAAGTAATCAAATTCATCCAATATTTCATTGAAGTCATTCACATTTGTTTAAAATATTTCAGTCACTTATGTTGAATTAGTGTGAATAGGATTTATAATTTGTTATAAGTTTTGACATTAATTTTAATAAAGTAAAACATGTAATTGTGAAGGAAGAAATTATCAGATAATATTGGAATTTCATAATTCCATTTGGTTTATTCAATTAAAGTACTATAAAAAATCCACAACCAAACGATAATAAAACATATGGTTTTTATTAGTTAAAAAAATTGAATTTAATGGATGATTTTACCCCAAGTTCTTAAATTATTAGTTTTGCGGTTCCCGTCAAGGTCATGCGCTGTCCCAACCCAATGGACGCCCTCGTGGCTTTGTGACTTGTGAGCATAAGAACGTTAAGTTGAAAATGAACAAATTCATAAAAGACATCATTTTTTTGGTTGTTTTCTACACAATACAAATGACATCTTGATAGAAAAGATTCCCCAAAAGATCTCAAGCAATTGAAAATAAAAATACGTTAAGATAAAATTATATTGCAATGTTCTACACAATACAAATGACAACTTGATAGAAAAGGGTGTTTATTTACATTATATTGCAATTTACCTTTTAAAAGTTTAAAGTTTACACGGTCCAGATTAAATAACAACTTTGCATCGACTCATAGACAATTTGGACCAGACAGACTTCAAGTTCTATCATTATGTGCTATAAACTGTCACAGCCTAAAGTTTTGCAAACTACATGAAAGGAACATTTTGCATAAACCTATGAATAGTCGGGTCAAATGGGTCCAGAGATGGCAGCAAAGAGAAACTGCAAGAAAACAACACTGAAATGAAAGAGAGCCTGCTAGCAGGATTACTACATCAAATGTTGATCTTTTTACATTGACAAAACACCAAAGTAGGTCAAACTTTGCAAAATTATTAGTCATAAGAAGTCAAACCTTAGAACCACATGCAATCAGTACTAGACCGGACCCAAGTAATCTCCCTCCAAGCCAACGACTGCCTGGAACTCCTTCTGGGCCTCCATGTATTTGACCCCAATCACAACGCACCTCAGGGTCACATCTTTCTCAATTCTGGAACCCGTTTTTACATTCAAAAAATACGGGTTTTCTGCAATCTGATATTGGTAATCAGTCATTTTCTGATTAGATAGATAAAGGTTCTCAATTGGTCCACACCTCATGAAAACTCCATGTTTTAGAATCTTGTGAACCACTCCTTCAATGATTTCACCCCTGAATACCTTGAAGCTCAAGCAAGTGAAGTTGACAGGAAATAAAACATCACCAGAGTGTTCTCTCACCTTTCCTTCTCCAATTTTGTCCAAAGTGGTCACCGCTAAAAGATACCCAAAATCTTTGGTTGCTTTCTTAGCAGAAAAGTCATCCAACAAACGAACCAGAATCGCTTTTTGTAACATCAATCCTTTGATGTCGAGATTTTCAGCTGGTATAACCACATTCCAATTCAACTGTACCTTGAGAAACATTTGTCAATCTTACCCGCCTGTCATAAAGAAGAAAAAAAATCGAATTTTAACTTATTTGGATTTTAGTTGCAAAATGCTGAAAGAAAATAGCATAATGTTTCTAATTACACTTGCTGAAATCATTAAAGAAAAGAAGACCTTGAGTCATTTTTAAGTGACACAGACTTGTGGTAAGAGAGAGAAAATAAAAGACATTAACAATCAACAGCTAAAAGAGATTACAAAGAGATATCTAAGACAACAAAGGGGGGCCGGTTGATCAGTGGTCAAAGGAAATATTAAACCCACTAGGGACATAAGGAATATTGATTGGAAGTAGGTATGGTTAAAACAACATCATTCCAATAAAGTTATACAGGTTATAGTCCAAAAGATGGTCAATATTGGACATAACAAAGTCTTTACCACTTAGCAGGCTGTTCAAACAAACTCTCTTGTAAAACTGGCAAAATACTAGAGGGCAAGATGGTTAGGTCCCACGGGGTGTAAATGTTGTGATTTAAAGTCGTTTTAAGTACTGCTGAAAACATATCAGGATGGTTGGTTTTGACTGCAATTTGCAAACATCTTTTTGCCATTCTTATGCCAAAAACAAAACATAAACAATTATCATATTATTATGATGATACAAATTACATTAGTTAGAAATATAAACTATATAGGAGGATGTATGCATTAAAAGTAAAATTAGGACAACTCTGAACATGTTTGATCCATTTGGCATGTCATCATTTCAGCTATTTTTTTCAATTTGACCCGTTAGAGATAAAGCACAACCCAAATAGACTCATTCATATCACAGATTGTGGAAGCTGCAGCAGCCTATAATTTGTTGAACCACTAGACAACAATCAAAGTTATATTCTATATCCATGCACCAAAATGCATTGCAACAAATAAAGATGAGTGTTTTAAAAGATGTTTTCTCTACATCCTCATCAAATTTATCACAATAAAAATTAAGTTTTTACATATTATACCTTAACCATTATGTTTCAAGCCAATGGAACTATCAACATTAGCATGTACCCCGAAACATGCCTTGAACCCCCACAGGTCCAGGAGCATTCAGTTAAGTAGTCTCTAAAAAAAGAACGACTTCGAAAAATAGTACATAAATATTTTCAGCATAAAATGATCTTCTGCACAAAAAGGAAATTTCTTTTGTAACAGTGTAACACATCAGCATTTCTGTTTAGATGGCACCACACTCGCCTGACAATGAAATAACTGATACACAACAATTATATAACATCTATACACATCAAATAAGAAGTCAGGCGGAGAACCATTAACAGAAACATGTACAATGGATGCTGATATTAAATGCTCAAGTTTCTTTTCATGTGATTTCATTCTTTGCATCATCTGCAAGTTGCAGTATGTTTTTAAACACAGTATAACACTAAAAACCTGAGTGTGTTTGCCTAGACTTTTAGGGTTTTCATTACCTCAAATTGGGGTTGGGGCATATTATTACACTTTCAATCTTTAAACAGAACAGAAATGAAATTTTCCAGTAAGCATCTATTTCAAAAAGATTATGAAAACAAGGAAACAGATAACGAAGTAACGAACCTGTATAATAAACCCTATATCAAATGATTATGAGCTGAATAAGACCATAAAAATGTACAGTACTTAGATATCTACTCCAGATACCAACACTGTACACCACATTACCTTTTCAATCTGTTCATCCAAATTTCTCCTAAAACACTACCAATCCAAGTACAAAACTAACTTAATAAGAACGTTAACTACAATCTCAAGGATCACACGGACCAAGAAGGTGGTTGCATTGGGGTTACACACATAAAAAACAGAGCAAACATGCAGATCTTCTACACATTAACACAAAAACAGAAAATTACTTCAATCACATCACGAATTCATGAGATATAACACTTGTTTTTGCCCTAATTTGACAAGTGGAGTACGCTCGCAAATATTTAACAAAAGATCGAACAATTAAAAGAGTGAATTGAGAGAGTGATACTTACAAGTGAGTTTCGTGAAAGCTACGTAGGTTGTAGCTCTGCTCCGGTTGGGGTTTGTGGGTTGACGGTGTGGTAGTGGTAGCGTTTTGCCGTTTTGCCGTTTTGGTAGGTTTTATTGCCGAGTCACGGGCATCAGTACGCTTTGATTATATATCAGTGAGTTCAGGCGTTTAACAATAGATTTTTTTTTATTTCTTTTCACCTTAATGTGATATATATTTTAACGACTAATTAAATCAATGACGGGTGTAATGAGATGATTGATGACTTGAAAAGCTAGAGAGTCGGAAGCTATGTAGCATTGGAACAGACATGGGAGGGGGTACGGGTAACGGCAAATATCAAAAATTCAAGATATAGGTACGACAAAAAATATAAAAAATATAAATATATTAAACAAATTCCAAAATAGACATTAAAGTATTATACAAATTCCAAAAAGACTTTGAACCTTTAAAAAAAATACGTGTAAAAATTATAAGTGTACTAGTTATATAAATTAAAAAGAAAAACCGTTGAAGAAAAATAATTCTTTTGCTCTATTTTCACTGTTTTTTACAGTGCTTTTTGTAAAATATTGTAGCTTTTTACAAAGTATTTGTACTAGTTAAAATGTAAGTTTTAGACTCTTTTTCAGTTTCTTATCTTCTCCTTTCTTTTTATATCTTATTTAAGTTTTAGCACATCAACCACTACAACACAAACGAAATCCAGCAACTAAAATTAACAGGAAAACGTTAAGGGAACGTGCTGGAAACGTTCCCGTGAAGTCCCCACGAAACCGAAGCACACGAGAAACGTTTCCTACGCATTTAGTTCCGTTTCGAACAAGTACCCGAAAGGGGTTCGGCTTACCTGGAGGGGCTTCCGTGATATGTAGGTGAGACCACACTTAATTGAGGAAACTAACCTTAGGTGATAAAACATCCGGCCCCAACCTGAAACCCTTTATTTTTTTATTACACATGAGATTTAACCACTTGAGCTAATGATCATTAATACAAAAATATGATAAGAATAATGTTTTTAATGTTTTTAATGCCTTAAAAGATTATAGATTTAAATATTGTAAGGCATACACATATAGATATAGTTAATAAAAGTGATTAAGAATCATTATAAAAAAACAACATCAACAACATCACATAGAAACTGTTCGTTTTGTTCATTTTGGTTTGGAAAGTGGAGTTGATGCCTAAACTTCCTAGTCGTGCATCGGCTATACGGTGGAAAATAACAATTGTAGTTTTGAAAGTTAGCATTCTCCGACATATAAGAGATTAGACAGGAGTCTTTCCCCGCGTCCGAATGTTAGTTAGTGTAAAAGATATTTTAGAAGCTTATAAAATGTCCATTTACGGCCAGGACCATAAAAGAAAAGTCATAACCATTTCAAAAGATATTGAATTTAACTCAAAAAATTTTATGTAATTAACTCAAAATTTTACTATAATCCTCTATACCAAAAACCTCCATATAATATCCCTTAGTGAAAAGTCATAACCATTTGAAAGCTTAAACTTTATTACAAAGATGTACCATGAACACTATAAAAGAAAAAAAGGTTGTGATGGTATAGCCGTTCCATTAATGACTGCATCAATTGAGTATATCGTATAATAAAAAGTTCAAAATATAAAAAATCTATTAAATAAACATGTATTTTAATTACAACAACTCAGATATACTTTTTCCTTCATGTTTTCTTGATAGCTCCCCGAATTTATTTTACTTTTTTTAACTATATTTTTGCAGTTCAAAAGAATATTTCAAGCTAGTAATCGAAGGTCATGTATACCCATCATTGTTTATAATGCTTAAGTAAATAATAAATATATTATTAAAACATATGCCCATAAAGATAACTTTATTATATATACCGAGATCTGGATTTTGGTTCGTTTCCGAAATAAAAATTGTGGCTCTCCATTTCCAATTTTGACCAAAAAGACAAACGCTCTCTTAGACATCATAATTCATTCACAAGTATATACCACACCCCCACAAAACAAACAAACAAACAAAAAACCCACTGTTATCTCCTCCATCTTCACCGGAGCCTCAATGGACCTCTGTAACTTTCTCACACTCACACTTTTGCTAACACTCATCATCTCCATTTCACCCACAACCCAACAACAACTGCATTCCTCCGATCTCAATGCACTTCACCAAATCACCTACACCCTCACCGACGTTAAAACCGGAGGCTTTTTCTCCACCTGGAACTTTTCCTCGCCGGAAACCGCCTGTGATTCCTTCTCCGGCGTCACTTGCGCCGCCGTCAACGGCCAATTACGAGTTGTTTCTCTCTACCTCGGCACCGGACTCTCTGATTCACCTGGACTCGCCGGCACCGTCTCCGCCGTGGGGATCTACCAACTCACCGAGTTGACTCAGCTCATTCTCTACCCCGGCATCGTCACCGGCTTCATCCCGTCGGAAATCGGTCGCCGGAATAAAAACCTCCGTGTCTTATCCCTCACCAACAACCGCCTCACCGGAGACATTCCGGCGACAATCGCTGAGCTCCAACACCTCCACACGTTAGATCTCAGTCACAACAGACTCACCGGAGTAATTCCACCGGAGCTCGCGTCAACGTTGCCGGAGCTGAGAGTATTTGTTCTATCATACAACAATCTCGCCGGAGAAATACCGGAATTCTCCGTCGACTCACAGATTATCCATATCGATTTGAGAAATAATATGCTTGCCGGAAAGCTGCCGGAGAAGTTGCCGGAGACGCTACGTTATTTGTCGTTATCGAGTAACGGTCTATGGGGCCCAATAAACTACGTACCGTCATCATATTTAGTGTATCTCGATTTAAGCATGAACAACTTCAGTGGGCCCATACCCAACTCATTATTCCGATCATCTCTCTCATCAATGTACCTCCAACGGAACAACTTCTCCGGCAAGATCCCACCGTCGTCCTCCGCCGAGTACGGCGCCGGATCCACCGTCGACCTCAGCCACAACTTCCTCTCCGGCGAGATCCCCGCCTTCCTCTCCGGCGTCGAAACACTGTTTTTAAACAACAACCACTTCGCCGGAAAAGTGCCGGAGGGTTTCGTGAACAATGTGGTCGCCGGAACGACAACGACGTTGTATCTGCAGCATAACTACTTGACGGAGTTTGCGGCGGTGGTGGTGCGGGATGGGGTGGCGTTGTGTTTGAGTTATAATTGTATGGTCCCACCGGCGGTGGGGCTAACGGCGTGTCCGGCGAGTGCCGGTGGTCCGGTGTCGAGGCCGTTTGGTCAGTGTTCGAGGTTCAACAGTGGGAACCCCATGGGCTAGTGTAATCATGTAACAGTGTTATTATTATACATACATGTAATTGAAACTTCAAAGTTGAAAGTTGAAAGTGATGTTGTATGCAATATAGGATGTATGATTTCTTTATAAGTTTATATTGATATAATACATGTTTTGTTTGTTGGTTATCACTTTATGCTTAACTTTCTAGTTTTCATATCGTTATATTGTTTAATATCTATCTTTATAAACAAAGTAAATTGTATTTTGGTGATTAAAACTATTATTTGTTAGCTGATAGATTCATATTATTGTTCTGGTTGGCGATGTTCTTGATTTTTACTTCTATTACCAATAGCAGTCGTGGTAGATTAGATATCATGGATTCACACACAGTTTGCGTTTATTTTTCGCTTGACCTCGGATGTTATTAAATTTAGACATTCTTTGACACTAAAAACTTCAAGAGACACCATGTGAAACAAAATAGAGAGATGGGAAAAAAATCTTCCCAAAAGACGGTACAACGGGCATGTATTGTGAGGGAGTGGTCACATGTAGGGAGAGTGTTCGGTCATGTAGATATATATGAAGCCCGTCTATTACGAGGGTAAAGTTCGTCTTAATAATTGTTGTCATTTGTGTGTTTAAGGCATTTATGATTTATCAACTGTAGTTTTCATTGTTTGTGTGAACAGCCCGTCCCTTGGCTTCTATAAATCAACTTGCTGACACAGGATTAAACGTAACATGATCTATGACTAGGAGGAGTACTTGAGAAAATGACGTACCACAAAATTAAAATTAATATCTTTTATTTATTATTATGAACACTCATTACACCGTATACATCCCAAGGCCCACGGGGCATGGGCATTGTCCCCTCTTCTTTTTTTTATGTGGTCGTCTCCTTGTCTTTTGATTTTGTTTCTTTTTTACTTCATATAAAAACATTCATATGATATTTTGTTTTGTTGCCACTACTTTATTATTGATCATCGAGTAAATTGACATTTTCACGACAAAAAATTGTGCATTCTGCGTTAGACATAATAATCACGTAAGATAATCACGGTTTGATAAACATTTGAAAGAGTACGCAACCGAATTACTTAATTGAAATAGATATTTGTAGTTTTGCTTATTACTTTGTTTCTTAAATGCAAGATCTATAGATTTCACACAGTCTAAATGATCAGGTTTAATGAATTTATTGAGAAAACTATTAAAATCACCCAAATGAACACGTCTTTAAGTTTTATTTCAATTGTTATAACTCTCAGTCACAGATTAAACATTTTTATCCTTTCCTCTTTAGAAAACTTAAATAACTAGTGATACAAGCAGAAAGTTTTATGCTATACTATAAGTCTATATTTTCGGTTTCCTCAGCTTGAATTACTTAATCGAAATAGAAATTTTTACTTTTGCTTATCACTTAGTTTTTTAAATGCAATATCACTTCTGCTTATCACTTTGAATACATTTTTTCTAAATGATCAGGTTTTTCGGGAATACTATTCGAAGATAAAGATTATAGTTTTGATATTTTTTTACATTTCTAAATATTTAAATTAAAATCAAATCAATAACAATTAACTATCAGTATTTATTAACAATTTAACATGACAATATTTAACATTGTAACATTTATATATATCTAAAATGATGATATCTGATGAGGTCAAGCAATAATGATCGTTAATCAAACAATAATAACCATCATGGTGTCCTAACTGGTTTCATGTAACAATGTCTATTAAAAAAGAAACAATGTCTTTTATAAAACAAACATGTCGAGAAACAGTAATACTTGTGATTTAAATGTAGTAACGAGTATCTATAGGTTCATACATGATATTTGATAAGAAGAGGCATCAATAGAACGTTAGACCCGTGAAAACAAAAGTCAAATATTAATGGCCTATCACATTATCCTCCGACAACTCAATTGCATTTGGTCAATTGTACAAGATTCTACTAAATAGTTTGTATTAGACTCTCGAATTATTTAAGTATAATGTTACAAAACGCACCAAACACAAGAAAATTTAGTAGCATGATGTCCTTACCAATTCATCCGATGAATTGCAAACTCGGCTGGACTTGTTAGCTGCATAAAAGCAGAAAGCACTAGCCAACCACGATCGATGGAAAATCCTCTAGCTTGGCCAAATTACTTTCATCGTGTAAGCACCAATGCTCTTGCTCAAGCCGTTAATGTGGTCGAAGAGTCTTTCCCCATCTCCCCCTTTTTAAACTTACCCGCTAAAGAACTGATTTTACGCCTGCCAAATCACTGAACTTCTTTATACAGATTTTACTTATCCAAGCTTCCTGGCTCAAAACACAGTTAACACCCACTAGCTCAAGCCAAACAACTCAACCAACAGTTATACTCGAACAACATGATAAAACATAATGTTAAAGTTGATGGATCATCCTGGTATTAAAATTGATACATGTAACGATTGAAATGTGTCACTATTTAGTGGGCCTAACCCTAACTTCAGGTAATGTAATTGCTACTTAGTTTCCAAAAGGCACATAACTAACTTTGACCTTTGATGTAAGCTTTACAGAGTATAAACGATAACAAGTTAACAACTTCCTACTTTCCTTCATCCACCAAAAACATCTATACATCTATTGACCCAGTTGACTTCATAATCATAAACAAACTACAAATCGAACCCATCCAAACCGGCTGTAGCAACCGGCCCGAGTGATCCACCTTCAATGCTAGCCAAAACACTAATGTCACGGGTCCTCTGGCTCCACCTAGTTGCAAGAACCACGAACCTGATCACCACGCCCTCCTCAATCCTTGACAAATCGTTGCTTAAGAAAAACGGATTTCCCTCATCAACAAAGTAGTAATTTGGCATCTTTCGGGTTGATAGATAAACAAGCTCCATGGGTCCTGATTTCAAGAAAACTCCGAATCTGGTTATCATGTGCACTATGCCAATCATGACTTCACCTTTCATTGGCAAAAGGGTCCGACAGTTGAAGCCTACCAAAAAGTCCGTGTATTTCGTGGAATCATTGCTTTTTCCCTTGCAAATGGTTTTTAGTTTGGTGACTCCTATAAAGTAACCGACGTCCTCTACAGCTTTGTATATTGTTAACTGTTTTAAGAGGTTGGTGACAACTGAACTAGTGGGAACTGTTCCGTTAGTGTCAATGTCTTTTGTTGGAATTACTACATGTTGGATGCATTCCACTTCCCGCAACATTGTTTCCTTCTGCAGAAAATATTGACAAGCAGAATCAGTGGCTCCTAGGATCGCTCTGTTAGTCAAACTTTCAAAATAAACATATGCACATCACTAATCATCACAGATGAAATATGTATTTAAGATTCAGTCAAGCATATCATATGAAATTCAGTTAGAATGATAGTCGTTACTGAATAATGATATAAGGCTACAATTCAAGTTTGAAACTTTGTATGTCATCTGGTTTAGAGATCTTATATCCCAATTGGCTTATAACCTTACAAAGGACCATATATAAGATGTTTACCTTAACCCAACAACTCCAAAAGTTAGTAAGCGTT